>FIZT01011793.1:0-12274 GCA_900065295.1 Paracoccus marginatus | reverse complement strand
GGGGAGAACGCAAGCCCGGGGAGTGAGGGAAGTTTTACGGTTTTACTTCTATGGACCTCATAAACATATTCCAGCAATAAAATTTTTGCTGGCAATTATGTCCACCTCAACTCCTAGATTGCCTGGACTACACTGAAATTTCAGTAATTTTCACTGATATTTCAGTTGTTTTTGTAACACTGACAGAAAATCAGTGAAAATTCACCGAAATTTTAGTGATTTTTTTTTCGCTGATTCCAATTGGTGCCTAGAAGATATGCGATACTTTTTCCCGCGAGCGCTCGGGCTCTACCAATTAATATCAGTGAATATCACTGAAAAAATCAAAATGGCAGCGCAGGGGAATCAGTGAACAAAATCACTGAAATTTCGGTGAATTTTCACTGATTTTATGTAAAATGTTACAAATACGAATGAAAAATCAATGAAAATTTACCGAAATTTCAGTGTTTTTTCACCGTTTCCCCCGTGCCGCAATTTTGACTTTTTCAGTGATTTTCACAGACTCTAAACTGAGATAATGAGAAGTTATCGTGAAGTCGCACGCGCTACCAAGATTCCTCGTGCTCCAGCAGCACTGATCAAGCTGAAAATCTATTGTACGGGAAGAAAAGAGAAGGAAAATCTTTCTCGTATTATAACGATCACCTTATAACGCAAAATGTGCATCGACTAAACCAACTACGTGTGCCTTCTACTATTTTGGTAAAATCGCATCAACAGGGTACGTTGACGTGCAAGCTAATTACGACACCATGGCAGACACGTATTCAGGTACCAGAAATAAATAGAGAGAGAAAGAGAGAGAGAGAGAGAGAAACAAAGACGGCGCGTCATATTCGCGTATCACACCATCACGTGCGCGCGGTGGCGGCGTTGGCTAGCCATCGTCGGACTGGTTTCACTTTTGACGAATGTAAAAAAACGCGACCTTCTAGTTTGGCAGGCATTTCATGACCTCAGGGCTCATCATACCGCATTCGATATGATGATTTTATCGTTCAACTGTCACCACCGCAATCGATACATGCGGTCATGCGGAGCGCGCATCCCTGCAAGTCCACCAAACCGAAGTAGCACCAGCAGACACAATCGATTGCATTGCATTACGCTGCGCTGGTCACGATGCGGGACAGGACAGGACAGGAAAGGACGAGGGCGAGGGCGCGAGCGGTGCGACAACCTTCTCGGCATCTCAGCGACCGGGTACCTGTAATTTTAGCGTCCGTATTCGCGATAACGCGGCAGCAACGACGCTGACACGTATGAACGCGAAGAAAAGTAACCATAAAGATAGAAGAAAAGGCGTGGAACGGGTTGCAGGAGGTAGCGCGCCGACTCGACTTGACCGTCGAGCAACCAGATCGGCAACACGACGACGAGTGCGCCTCGTCGTAAGCACGGGGCACTGCACAATGTGAAATAAAAAAAGAAAGGAACCGACGAAGAACGAGGCGAGGTGAAGTGGTGCACGGGTACGGGCAGGGTTCGTGAGATTCTTCGTAGTGGCGCGGCCGCGAAAGAGACGTAAAGGAGGCAAGGTCAGCAGCCTGTCTGTATTCGGCGGTACTGCCGCGATGGAAGGTCGAAAGCCGGGCCACGCAGCAGCGCCGCGCCGCTCACCTTCTCGCTCGCTCGCTCGCTCGCTACACATACATATCGCAAACCGCATAAGTACGTGTAGACGTACCTTACCTTACTTTACCTACACCTAATATCTAACCTACACCTTACAACAGGTATCTGATATACGCCGCTACGCCACACCGTGTGGCGTGATACGAACGAGCGCCGCCGCGGCCGTCGCGTCACCGTCTATTGCCATTGACGTATACTACCTGCACAAGGAACTTTTCCAACACTCCAATAGATACGTACGCGGTTACCGTCGCCATACTGTTCGACAATGAAATCGTAATGATATGCATACAGCCAACAGCACCTCTCACACACCTTCTCTATCTCTCTTACCCCGTCTGCGTCTTCCTATGCGTTCATCGGGACTGCTCTTTCCAGCTGTACTTCATCAATTTTGCTCTCACCATCAACGTTACGTACTCAATACCGCGCACGTATGACCATACCATATACGTGTTCAACGCAAAAACAAGCCTCACGAATCGAATGGAAAATTTTCCAACTTCTCCTCGATACCCGCAATAAACGAAACCAATGACAATAGACCACAAAAAACAACAACAAATCTATACATAAAAAAAAAACAAACACACACGACGTACATACGTATGTACGTCATCAAGTGTCGTAGTCGTGCGGGCGCCACGTCTATGTAATATACGAGTACAGTGTTGATTCTCTTTGTACTTACTGACTCGTGTATCAAGTATTTACTCAAGTATACTCCAGTAAGTTACGGAGAAGGGGAATTGCTCGAAATGAACCGAGAAAAGAAACTGTCAATATAATACGATCTAGACATTATGTGAACGTGTCCGCTTCACTCGACCATTTACAAATTACAAAAATGATGGCAATGACGACCCACACAAGATGATCACATGATCACATTATACATTTATACATTTTTCGCCATCGGCTGAGCCCACCACGTTCAAGACACGTTGACCAGTAAGAGTTTGCATGAGAATGAAAATTTCGCACATTGTACACGACAATGCCATCCATTAACCTGCTCCATTTGGCCCAGCCTTGCGTCAAGTCGCCCGGTTACCGAGCGGCTAGTGAAAGTTTGACGCAATGCAACGTACACACCCAAACTCGAGGAACGTACGAGTGATAAGTGTAAATGCATTTTTCACCTTTCTACATAATAATGATGATATGAAACTCGACCGAAATGTGAACCGAGGGTGTGATGTGATGATGTGAACTCGCAAACTACATCGCTATAGCACCACAAATACAGTACAGTACAGTACAGTAAAAAAGACAGCTGATGATGGTAAATGAACACTCACTTGGACGTAACGAATGGCCGTCCGCAGAATGGTAAGATTTGAGGGTTTCTTTTCGTCTTGAATGGCCGGAACTTGACTTTTTAGCAATTCAAAACATTCTTTTAGGTGCGCTCTTCTATTTTTCTCTAATTTGTTGTGCACCTCTCGAGTGCCAGATGCGCTGTAACAATTCAACACAGAATACACCGTCAGCTATGAGTTGCCAAGAGATCATTTCCAGAGTATTTATCTCAAAAAGCTTAGGAGAGCCTATAGCTAAGTATACATGAATGCGAACCTCATTAACGTCAAAATTCGCCAGAAATAATTTATTTATAAAACGAAACTTGGGACTGAACAACAAAAGATGACAAAAAATTGTCACATTCCTCGAACACATCTCTCCCTTGCAATGTCTTGGGAGGAGGAGGAAGGGGGGGGGGGGCACAAGCCGCATGCACCTTTGGTGTGGACCCAGCTATCTACTGTTGTTTCGATCTCTAAATCGTTTAAAACTGGTAAAATAAAAAAAAACTGATGGCGGAGTTGAGTTCAGTAAGTCGAAATACTCCGATTTAGATTTCTCACCAAATTGGTGAAATTGATTTTTTTTTTTTTTTAAAAAAAACAATCTCAAAAAATTTTAAAAAGTAAAAAATTTCTTAAAATTTGAGCAAAATGAACGGTTGAAGGATCTAAATCGGAGTAGTTTGACCAACTGAACTTAAATCGGCCATCAATTTTTTTATTTGACAATTTTTAATAACTCATTCGCCACACACAAGTCCTTCAGTTACATTGAAATGTCATCATTAGCAATTTTTCGACCTCCTGGTAGCAGTCTGACTTCTAATCCAAGAAAGGTGGCGATGGTCCAGGAAGATGCAGAAACTCAAATTGCACCTCAAAATGCTAAAAAGGATTTCACACCATTTTCACTGGCTAAAAACCACAAAAACAGTACATTTTTTCAAAGGGAGGCGCACTTTGAGGACCTCCTTCTCCCCTGCCATTTCATGCAGCAGGCTCAAAAAAATTTTGAGAGGTCTCCCACTCGAAGTGAATCATCCCACCAAATTTGGTAAAAATCCAAGCTTTTTTATTCAATTCTCCCGAAATACGTGAAGGGAGGGCGATATGCTTTTCGAGGATTCAGAATCACATATACCCTCTCTTTGACAAAAATTCAAAAAAATCACAAAAAAAATTCCCAGTCAACACCAAAAGTAATGACTATTTGAAATGTTCAAAGTCAAATTCAAGGTTATTTTAGCAGTGGAAAAAGTCTTTATCATCACCACCTCGTATATGGGTAATCGACGAGTTGAATTTCCAAAGCAGGTAATTGCTCATTCTAAATCGTCATCTTTTTCGCATTTTCAGTAAAGAGAAAGGGGTTCTAAGATGTGTAAATTTGGATCGCAGCGACAGTTCAACACGAATAGAAAGAAACGTTTTACGAACCGTCTTCGCAAACTGCCTCGGGCGAAGAGAGCAAGATTTAACGGGCCATCCGTCACAAGCGAACCAAACGATGCATACGTAAGAGGTATCGTCGATATCGAATTTCAATTTTATGTCTTTTCCGTTACGAGTCTTCTACGTCAAATCTCGATATACAGGCTCAAGATGTGCAGGTAGATAAGCAGAGGCACATAATATGAGGCATGACACAACGTTCGTAACGGAATCCAAGAAGCTATCACTTTTTCCAGCGCTTCGGTCGCACGCTGTCGGCGAATTACCTAATTAATGTCACGTCGCGTCGCGTCGTACCGCTCGTTAATCAATATCTACATGCGTATTATATGTACCTAATTCCGCCGATCGGAAATGCCATTCATTTTGGTCTTATTAGTTACACGACGATGTAACTGGCGCGTTGAATTGGGGCAAAGGTAAAATTGCACCTACTCGAGCACGATTCCAGGGTCAAAAAATTGCCAATAATTTTAATCAAAATTGTCAACGAGCTATATGTATAGGCATATATACTCGTATGCACGATACTCACCTCATTTTTCTTTTAATATCGTTAACATTGGCAGTTCTTTCGGTGTAGCTTCTATGCGGTATGATGGCTATCGACGACATGGAATTCGGGTGCTGTTGCTGGTGCTGTAACATGGCCTGCTGATGCTGATGCTGTTGCGAGTTCAGTTGCTGATGTTGGACGATGGTGGTGGCGGCTGCGGCGGCGGCCGCGCCACCGCTGACGGAATGATGTTGAACGGTGCGCGAATGAGGAAGCAGCGACGAAGCGTGCTGCTGTTGCTGCTGCTGCTGATGGTGGAGAAGCGGCGGTGGCGGCGTTGTTGGCGACGTGTTCGTTCGCTGAATCACCAACGGTGAGGCGTGATGTCGAGGTAAAGATCCAGAAGGCAGTCTAGAATTACTCGACTGCGGCGGTATTTTCAATAACGAAGGTGTCTGTTGCGCGGCAGCGCCGACCGCCGCCGCCGAAGACGGCGACGTGAAGGTGAACGTCAACGTTGGCGACGGCGAAAACGAAGGCAGCGTCGAAATGGTGAGGGCACCGGCCGTCGTCGTGCTACCGCCGCCATTCGTCAGCGTTGCCAGCGGAGAACCGATCGCGGATAGCGTGAAATTGGATGCGGCCGTAGCGTTCGACGCCGGCCCGTTATTAAATACGACGCCGCCGTCACCACTACCACTGCTGCTACTGCTGCCGATCCTGCCGCCGCCGCTGCTGCTGTTGTTGTTGTTGAGGTGGTGATGGTGGTGGTGGTTGACGGTGGTTGTCGAAGAAGACGTGGCTGCCGCTGCCGTCGCTGTGGCTGCGATAATCGAAGACGGCGGAACGTCCGTGATCGTGTACGACGCGATCGTTTGCGTCGTGACATTTTTCGGCGCGAATAAAATGGTCGGTGGTGACGGAGACGCTACGGCGCTTTGCACCGGAGTCAGCGAAGAGATCGATTCCGTCGAATACGAGCTTTTCTCCGAACTCGGGTATTCTTCTGCGAGAAAACAAACAAATCAAACAAAACGTACCGTTAGTCCAGCTTCAAATGTACACACTAATTACGAAGAAAATTAAGGGAAAAAATCGGTAAATTAATATATTCGAAGGGTCCATGGAAAGAACCGAGCGAGTGCATCCAAAAAATTTTCCAACTCGAGATTTTTTTGGATGCACCTGATTCTTTCCGCGGACCTTTCATTCCTAATGTTGAAGAGAGAAGCGTTAGGGTGAGAGGTATTTACTATTTACGCTGTTACGCAGACTATATTCGACGACCAGAATCACACGACGACGTTGAAAAAAAAAATGAATGAATTGAAAAATGAAACCAGCCGTCTATTGTGAATGTGTCATTAACCGTGAAAATAACACAATAAAATAACATTCGGCCCCGACCGCCCTATCTAACTTCGTAACGCCTCACCTTACCACACCTCTGCACTGTAAGTATGTATTTACGTACGTACGTACGTAGCAAGTCTTTCTAATGGGCGCAAGGCGCAACTTGCGCGGTTAATATTGGCGTGGGCGCGTAAATTCGATTCACGTTACATTACGACGACGAGTACTGGCACACACAGAGTAATAGCGACGCCGCCGCGCCGACACAGGCCCAAGGACGAGCGTCGTAAATGATATACACGCGCGTTTAATACCGTACAACGCACGTGCGACAATTTTCCGTTCTTTACAAATGAGAACCTCGCTCGAGCTCGAATACGCTTCTGCTTCTTTGCTTATGTCTCCTCTGCCACCCTCTTCGTCGTCTACACTAAAAAGCTAAACGACATGACACGTCGTTGCGCATTCTATAAAGTACCTACTCTCTTCGCGTCTACCCGCAGTACCTACGACATACGTATGTAGGTAGCTAGGTACTTTCTGAGTCTCTCTACCAACTCTCCGCCACTCCACCTAATCCACGTACAATATACGTACATACATACGAGGTACGGAGGTACGTACGTGCATACGTATTTCAATAATATCTCTTCATCCATCACTCTTTTCGGAGGAACGCGCAGAGCGGCGGTTTTTTTTTCTACGAATACGAATAAAGCGAAGAACCGCGAGTGTACACGTTTAACCAACACGCCACGCTGCCATAATTAAATCTAAATACGTATTACGTTTTTAAAAAATTAACAGCGACAATCGCGGTAGTTGCAGCGTAATTAGAAAACTACACACCCAGCTGGAAGAATACTAATCAGCGCATTCCTTCTCTAGTACCTCATACTCGGTTTTTACGAAATGCAACCATGTTCAGAAATTGCCATTTCGTAAAGCATCGTCGCAAAAGAGCATTTTTTCGAAACAAGATTTTGCGCCAGGAGCACAATTTTTTGGTAAAATCTATCGACTTTTGTTCCATTTGCGATTGCTGACGAGTTGAGAATGCTTTGAATTTTTTTTTCAACTCCCTGCGATCGGGGGCGAGCAGAGAAGACACGGTTTCTCAAAGTATCAGGTCTTATTTTAAAAAAAGAATAAAATGTTCTACGGTCAGTACCCTCGCAAGTTGCACGTTTCGCGATAGTACGACCGGTCAAAAAAATATATGTATAGATTATTTTTCATTCAGTTCGAGTTGTAAAACGTTCGACCTGACACAACTTATCGCTAAAATGACGCCATCGATCAGCGATAGGCTGGCACGAGCGTTGGGTATTTTCACCCATACGGTCCCAGATAAATCGCAAACGACGACGAACTCGAACCGATCTAATTTCAGACACGATATGCGTTCCATCATACGCATCATACAGCACATTAAATACGCTAATCTTATTACAGAACAGAACGAAATAAATCGTAAAAAGTAGCTCCTATCAATTTTTGGACGAGAAAAAAAGTAAATTAAAAAAAATTAACCAATCAACTGCTTCTAATAATTCAACTACGTAATCAGACACGAGGATATTCCGTCACTGACTGCTTGAAAAAAATCATAATATGACGCATCGTTCGCGTATCCGTTCGAATGTTGCGTCGTAACTCGACGTTTTTCTTTCCCGAATAAATAAAATAACGCGTCACTCGTCGTAATCAGCTTTGTATAGAAAAAAAAAAAAAAAAATGGAAACGAAAAAGACAAAAAGATGCAAATTTATCATGCGACGGATTATTTTTAGCTTCGGTACAAAATCGTGCGCGAGATTGGCAGATAAACAAACATAGACGAAAATTTCATTTTTTTTTTCGTTCAAAAAAAAAATTAAAAAAAATAGCAAGCACCTTATCGCAAAAGTTTCATACGATTTTGTCGAAATACTCGTCACTAAGCTGAATGACAAAAAGAAAGTTTGAAAATTTTCCACTAGTACTTATACAGTATACTTGATTGAAAATCGACCTCATCGATACAGATAGATACCCCATCGTCGTCAGTCGTATTGCGTACGTAAACCTATCAAAATACGAAGTACCTACATTGCATTATTAAATGTTTGTAGATAGATTGTAAGTTGCACATGCGATGCAACTGCTTTATTAGAGGTCACCTTCCAATTCCATGCGATGCTCACGTCATTGAATCTTCGTGGTCGTCGTTTCAAATTCGAAACATGGTAACCAAACAGAAAAGAAGGGAGCGAGGAAGAGAAGAAATAAAAGAAAGAAAACAACGGAAACGATAAGTTCGCCCAAAAAAATTTTTCCCACCTTCTCATCTTCATCTGCGCGAATAAAAAAGAGTGTCGATGTATTACGTTACGTAAAGAGTGTGAGTACCTCTACCTATGTACGGGTATGTAGGTAGCTATGTATGTTCGTAGGTATTTATTTTCTATCCACGAGTACTATGTATGTACGTACGTGTGTCGTGTACGTATCGCCGTCCAACACTTGGCGCAAGGTAAGAGACGGGAGAAAATGACACGAAAACCCTTTAGCCGAGCGTAGCGATAAACGTGTGTGACGTCATACGGCACATGTGTTCGACACGACCGACGGCTTCCAAAGGACCAATTACACGTTAGAGCGGAGGCGAATGGGGGTGGTACACGCGAGGAAACCGCGTTAGCGTGGTTGCGGCGGCGGCGAGTGGCTGAGAAAGAGCGAAGAGAGTAATGTACATATTATACTAGGTAGGTAGGTAGGTAGGTAGGTAGGTAGGTGTATGGATAATATATAGTATGTCGTGCATTGTGGAAATGACGAGGGGAGGCAGAGAGAGAGAGAGAGAGAGAGAGAGCAGCCGTCGAGGTAAAACGCGGCGACCAGGCGAGGTGAGGCGTCGTGTAACAAAACGCGCCGCTGTACAGAGGTTACGTGACGTCATCATTGTCAATAACGCTGCCGCCTAGCGCCGCGCCGCCCATAGCACCGCATAGGCATGGCATGGCATAGCATAGCGTAGCGTAGCATCGAGCCAGCGACGGCGGACGGGTAGAAGCCGCGTGGCTCGCGTCGCAAGGACATATCTGTCCCGGTCTTTTCAAATAGGTCAGGGTTAATTTTCGCCAAACTCGTGATGCTGCCGCCGTCATCACTTCGGCGCACCGCGCCGCGCCGCGCCACCGCTCTTCGGTTGTGTGGGCGAAGAAAGGGTCCTCCGCATCGTGTATTATTTCTGCCAACGTTGCTCTCTATTTTTCTTTTTTGCCACCCGCCACCACCACTTCGACCGTTCGCTTTTCCCCCTTTATCCCTTTCCTCGTGCTCGTTCCGTTCATCGGATCCCTTCGCAGTGTTCGCGCGAATAACGTAAACACCTCTCCGTATAGTCTTCACGCTACGTACGTATTTATACGATTACTATAATACAGCGTGCCTCTGGCTCTGTCTATGCACGTATCTTCGCACGAACACACAACACAGCTACGCACATACAAGTAGGTAAATTGCTTTCGACACCGAGCGGAGGAACCTCCGCCTCGGTCGCGTCGTAACCTCGGACTGGTGAAAGGTCAAAGGCGACGAAAGGGAGCAGGCTGCGAGGAAAGTGTACAAGGTATGAAAGAATAAGCCGAATGGAGGCGAACCTTGTATGTGTATGCGTGTAAGTTGGTTCGTGAAAAAAGTGGAAGATTATTCCTGTACGATGCGCATCGCATTCGCCATTCGACGATCAAACCTTCTTCCTCACTTCCTGCACCGACGACGCTTCAGCCCTGCCATGCCGTTGAAGCTGGCGTGGCGCTTTCTCAGTGCTGCCGTAAGCAAACGTCGGCCTGAGCCTTCGCATCCCGTCTACGTCGCGTCCCACCGTCATGCTTTGCTATGGAAAATGCGTAACTTTTACACGCCAGTGTTATACCTATATTTTAATTTCACCTTTCTTTCATTTTATTTCGCTTCTCGTCGCAAAATTCACGAGGCGGTTGGAGATTTGAATAAATTTACCCACTCGTTTTTTCTGCTCTAAAAGCATGGACCAATGTAAGTATTCGCGAGCTCGAAAAATACACTTTCCGCAGCGAAACACAATTTTTTCGTAGCTCGTAGTTCGTAAATGGCGCACACTACGTACGTAAGACGAAAAAAATATTAATTAAATCGCATTTTTCGTACATACGTACGTACGTAGACAGACACGTATGGTACGAAAATACACATGTAACGAGCCAGAAGCCAGAATGTTGCAAAGTGGGAGCAAGGATGGGTGTACAAAATATTGTTTGGGATGGCCGAGATGGTAGCGATGTGAATTCTCGCGTTTGGACGTCGGTCAAAATATTTATCTAGTCTCGCGGCTGGCAAGCCTAGCTGCGATCTTTTCTTTTCCGAAAACAGAATACGGATGCGCGCACAGGCGGAGAGAGGTGGGTGTCTCGATTTCGATCCGAATGATGAATACGTTAACCTAGATCATCGCGGCAGCGCGGCGGTTTCTATCCATTTTGTGCTGTACACGCGTCTGGCTCTGCTTTTGCTGGCGCTCGCCGGCGTCGCATTACAAATAATTCAAGTTATTTTCATTCGGTGTACGAGTAACGTGCCTACTCGTAGTACAGCGAGGGCTGTTCGGTAATCTTTTCAAAACAGTTCCGTAATAAAGTACTAACCGACGGAACGCACATTTTCCTCTTCATCTTCATCAATAAGCGATTAAAATGTCGTCACATGTATGACGTCAAGGTGTAGGTAGCCGTATATAGGTAGGTTGGCGCGTAAAGTAGCATAATACGTACGAGTACAACATGAAACTCCACCAAAACCACCCCGTCATATTACAGATGACTTGAAAATAGGAGCAAAAAAGAAGCGAAAGCCCCCCCCCCCTCCCATCACACTTATCGACGAATACACATCACACCGATAGTAGCGTCTTTACACGCTACACGGTAGCTTGGGAGGATTTCGGTAGACGGTTCACGTAACCATCTACCCCGCACGTCAACCCTTCGACATTACGAATTCGCGCAAAGCAAAACGAAAGCAACGCCGAATGCAAGGGAAAAAGCAAAAGGAGAAAACTTTCTCGCGAATACGCAGGACAAGATCGACGACGACGACCAACACAACGCATCGAAAAACACTCACTCTCGCACCAAACCACCAAAGACGTCCTTGATCCGAAGGATGTCGCGTTCCAATTCTTTGTTTACGAATTTCCGTCTCCGCGGCGCGGCGCGCGTTCACTCGTCGAAATGTGAGGGCGCGCATCGGCGTGGGTGCCTTAAATTGGCAAAAAGGGGATAAAAGTGGTGCACGCCGTCGACGAAAATATATAGGACTTTTCTACGATACAGCATCCGCGAGCGCGGCGCAGCGCAGCGTACCACCATCGAACGGGTACGAAGACGGACGAATCGACGAAGGGGTAGCTCGAGCTCGACTAACGTAACAACGCGTCGAAAATGAAAATTGTGCGGCGACGGCGACATGGCATGGCATGGTGGTTAACGGTGGTCGGCGATCGTTCCGAGTTGGTTGGTGGTGGGCTCGAACTGGGCTCACGCAGCTACCTAACGAGCAGCAGCATGAGACGAACGATGCGATGACGTTACCTACAAGCAGAAAATTCGCAACAAACAGCGTCCCAAATGTAGATATGTATTGTAGTATTACAAGAATACTGAGCCCAGAATTTTGCCTTTATCTCCCTGAAATCCTATCATATCTCTCTAAACACGAGGCTTGGGGACAAAAAATAGAAATAGAAAAGACCCTAGGTACCTACATGACAAATACAACTACACGTCCTACTCACCCTTACCCCACAGAGGGGCACCCAAAGAACTTAGCACCTTGCCATTTTGGCAAACAACTCAAATAAAAAGAAAAAATACGCCGATACTCGAATGAACATTAACGTATGTACCATATTACACATATCAGGTACCAAACAAGAATAAGAATGTAAAATTAAATCACGAGCCACGTAACTACACTAGGTTTTCTTATCGCGACCCGCTACCTCCTC
>FIZT01011790.1:0-16154 GCA_900065295.1 Paracoccus marginatus | reverse complement strand
CCAACGTAGCGCTTATGGAGTTAGCGCGGTCTATGTTAATTCTAAATGGTCTAAGTCAACAATACAAAACAGGATTGCCAATGGCGAAACTCAACAGGTAATGAAATTTTAGTTTTATTACTTCACGAGTTCATCTTCATGCATACCTGCTTTGAAAACAGCTGAAAAACAGCTGAAAAAATTGAAAAGTTGACGAAGTTGAGTTGAGTTGGGGGAAAAAAAATTAAAATGGGCGAGAAATTTTTTTAAAAATAAAATGTAAATTCAAAATATTGTAATTTGTACTTGATCGAAAGTGAAAAGTACCTATGGAATTGGAAACTTAAAAAGTGAAGTTGAAAAAAGAGTAGAGAGTAGAATAGGCAGACAAAAAAATATCATATTTTTTTCATGGTTCCACAAATTAGCACATAAATTTATTAAATTGTATTTTTCGCACTCATAGTCATAATTAGTCAGACAGGAGACAGCAGATTTCAGACTTTGCTTTGTGTTTGTGTTTGACTGTTTGTAGACTTCAAGTTCAAATTCGAATTTCAATTTTCAGTTTTTAATCTCTATAAAATGGTTGAGCAACAAAAAATATGATAACACTAGGTACATTAAAATGATTTTTTTTTCTTTTTTCTATAAAAAGAATATTGAAATTGTCGACCAGCAACTCGTTGGAAAACTGACTCGAAAACAACAAGATTATTCATTAAGAAAATTTTCAACTTTAAAACAAATAAACACACGATACCTACTACATGTAAATATAAATTTTCACATTCTGAATGAAAAGATTCGCAATGGCGGGCAGTGCGGGTAAAATTTAGCGAGTCAACTAAAAATAAAATAATATAAATCGTGTTAATAACTATTAAATTTGTTATTGCAATGAAGATACTGCTTTTAAAGATGCCAGATATCCCACGAATAATAATGTTCTAGTATAGGTATGATGTTTATAATACGTCATTTTATTGCTGATGCATATAAATCTAAAAATAAAATATTCAAAACAGAATGAGTACTGACAATAAAGATAGTTTGTTGTCGAGATGGGTAAACTAAAAGAATCAGTGTAGTTTTAAACTTCGTCGAAGATCGTTTGAGGCGAGCGCAAGCAACTCGAATATAATACAAAATAATCATGCCGGTAAGTTTTTGTCATTTTGATTGTTTTTTTTTCTATTTTTTGTTTCACTGTGAAAATTTTTTTTTTAATATTAATCCATCGTTTGGAGATTTTTTTAAAAAATAAAATAAATATTGAACTTGTGCTTCGATGGAAACCGTCACTTTAATCCTGATTAATTTAATTTCACGAGAAAGTAATTAAACGAAACGTACCTACTTACTTTTCCAATACGCACAAAATCCGAACAAAATGAAACGCGAAGCAAAGAGCGACCGAGTGCACAACCGCAATAAAATAAAACTGACGAACGTCTCTTCGGTAAAACGTGTTTTAGGTACTTCGCTGGAGAGTTAACGATCCCTAATGCCTTTTGATATGCGATTACTTACCACTGGAGAACAATATTCCAGTCACTCACAAGTGTCTAATTATCGACGTCGTTGATATTTAATATTCTATAAAAAAGGTATAAGGTTCCAATTCCATGTAACCAACGTAAAGTAATACGGTTTATCTGAAACCACGATGATTGGAAATTCGTAACATGAAGGTTGGCATATGTCCATAAGTTTATAACAATATTTCAACACCGGTCATGTTTATTGTCATTTTGGTAAAAATTACTTTTTTTTTTTACGAAAGTGGGAAAAAATTACGCGTTTATTTTCTCCTTGTTTAACACATACAGTAGGTACCTACCTATGTACTGGTTAGTAAATGTATGTATGTTCGAAAGTACTAATTGTGGCTGTAAAACTGGAGTTCTTTGTGTACTCACCGTGACTCTTCGAGTACAATTAGCATGCCTATGTATCCCATCGTACGTTAGACTTCATTTTAAAGTTGGCGGTGATTTAATTTTTTGAAAAAATAACAATTAACGAGTATTGTTGGTGGGAATGAAGTGCGAGGAATGTTTGAGTTATTCGTGTTTCAACGAAGATAACTCGTCAGGACTAAAATATTGTACCTACACTTTGAACTCGATTATGATGGAAATAAAATAAAAATTTTATTCAAATTTGATTGAAAAAACTAATGGTGAAGTGAGTAAAACGAAAAAGAAAAGAATAACGTAATGGTTATTATAAATATTCAAGTACCTACGTATTTATGCATAGAGCAAAGCCCTTTCATTTTGGGAACCCCTGACCTAAGGTCATTTCTCATCATGCACCCGGATAAACTAATCATTATGACAACTAAGTACACGAAAAAGTTCTTCGCTCACACTCGCGAATCGCGTTAAAAATTAAAATAAAATTCTGTAACAATAATTTAAATGGTTATTTGCGAGGGAAGGGAGAATGGGAGTCTTTCCTACGTGTTCAAAGCGACGATAGGTAGTTAGGTACTTGTTTATGATAATCAGATATATACTTCTGTATGTGGGCCAAAAAAAAAAAAAAAAAACAGGATGAGGAATATTTAAGCGTTAAAAATATCCTTTCATACTGGGTCATTGATTTTCACTTTTTCATTTTCAGCAGATGCTATTGTTCATTGTTATGCTGAATGATCCTTGGATTCGCATTATGAAGTACCTATCTACTTAATTCGCCCTCCAATACAACTCCTTCTGATGTTTAGTTTCTCGTAAAAGAGTAAAAAATGAACCAAACGTGCCTATACTTCACAAAATCTAAACATATCGTGGGCATTTCTAATTTATAAGTAAATTAGTTCTAAGAATTTCAAAAGAAAAAGTTGGCCTCGTGTATTTAAACACGAGAATTACGATGTTTATTCTCATCACAAAACGTTAGGAAGTAGGATGAGGATATTTCCGAAAAAAAGAACATCACTATTTATTTATTTTTGCATGGTGATATCAGTGTTGGTAGACTTCAGCCCATATTTCAGTACCAAGAGAACAGTACAGTTGCACTAGTTTTGCGAAAAACATCTTTCAAGAAAAAATTCTGGCAAAAGTACTTATTATTAATTTTGATGAAACTCATCTTCTGATTCGAGTACTTTCTGCCTCTGTAGGTAGTTTTCGCTTCTCTGTTCTGCATCGAGGAACATTGAAAAATTTCCAAAAAATGAATTAAATCGAATTTGAGGCTACCGTTGTCAATGCAGCTTAATAATGAGGTGCCTACTTAGAAGCTTCGACAAATTAATACGTATCTCGAGAGCTTTATCGCAGTTGGTATACGTTAAATAGGAGTTCGCCTTGATAAAATGTCAAGTTCGTTTACTTCGTTATCGAGCAGATTTATGGTGTAGCCGATGCAAACAAATTCGAGCAGATTTACAGTAGGCGTTATTTATAAATTTTAAATTCGACCGAGCGAGGGAACTTCTGGTACGCCACCGAGTCGACATAATATTAATGAGCTAACAAAAAGATGACAGAGTTTGTGTATATTTCAGCCAACCGGCACATAGGCGAGCACACGTGTTGGTAAGCTTTGAAAACGATGTATTTTGGTCGTAGTTTCTGTTGCCAAACAAATCAGCTCTTTGATATTTTATACTTTAGGTACTACTTACTTACTACTTATCTACTATTTTACATTTGAAAAAACAAAACTCCGTTGCGAAAGTGATAATTGGGTATTAATCGTTTCGAATGTATCGAGTAGAGTTTACAATGTTTCATACTTCTTTTCGCTCGTCGATTAGTTTTTGCATATTTTTCTTTTGAACGAACTGAAAACACCAACACTTCTCTGAGCAATCTAGGCATTCACTTTTCACTTCACTTTCACTGTATTTTTAGTTTTTGTAAAGAAAAATTTTCAACTTCAATTGTGTTTACTTTCAGCAACTTTCATGTTTTCAAAAAAGACATTAACAATTTTCGAATTGGCAGTGTTACTCAAACTGAGCTCAAACTACTCAAACTTTATACGATGCGCACGCTCATGCTGCGCATTGCATTGGCAACTGGCATTTACTCGACGCATGCGCATTGTGCAATATTTAAGAATGAAACTAACGTAAAATATGAAACTTCGGAAGTTTGGATTGAAAAGAAAACTTACAAAAAAACAATATAATATTTTTGATTTTTTTTTCAAGTTGATAAATCTCTTAAAACTCACTTTTTACTTTACTACCAGTACCTTTTGTTTCAATGTTTCAAGAATTTCGCCACATTTTGAAATTAGACCCAAACCCATTCTGTGTTCACATAATATTATTATCAGAACCCACGACCGAGTTTCCGAGTTCAACTTCAAATTCGAATTGGTAAGCTGTTTTAAAGTTTTGATCTCCAGATTTACGATAAGTATCTGAAAAAATTACGAGCTCCTATTTCAGTTCATATTCGATTAACATGTAGTTTTACAAATTCGCGATTCGTATAAGTAAATACTTTTTTTTTGCAAATCCAGATACATAAAATAATTAATCATTTGGCCACGATACAAAATTGTATGCCGTTATATTTATGATGGTTGGCGTGAGTTCAGGAAAAAAAAAATGGTAAAAGTGTTTTTGCTTGAATAGAAAAAGTCTCTTTAATTTGAATTGAGATGAAGCATGAATTTATTCCTAACGTGGAAACTTCTGACTTTATTCCAATAGGTACCTACTTATGGACGTTCAAGATTGTTGAACCAAAGCCCCAGACTAAATTAAATTAATAACTTGAGCGTCGAGTCCAAAATGTAATTTAACTTGGGCACACAATGTTTCTTTCCAAAATAAAACGGGCAGATTTTGGGGTTGAACCTGGTTGAACTTTAGATACCTACTCTTTACTGATCTTCTGTCAACTTGCACATCAAAGGTCCGAAACACATTCATGTGAAATTGTAGTAATTAGGTCTAAATTGAATGGTGAAATAGGCACCACCTATTATGAATAATTGTTTTCATTATCTTTGGCTAATCGTAATACTGAAATATATAGCAGGGATCATTAACATTATCTAATCATTTTGAACGTGTCTGTCACCCAAATACGAAACATGATTCTCCGTTCTCTCCACTAACAACTCGACACCTACACACAGCTTCTTCGTTAAACACCACAAAAACAACGCTTATCACCTTTTGAAACCTTTCTATTCGAGATTAAGTCATTTTTGGGATAAAACTCGACAGCTGTTTGTCACTGATCCAAATCGCACAAGTTACGATTTGAAATGATGCGTTTAAGTGTGAATAAACCTTAGCTGCATGAATGGATGTGAGTTATAAGCGAGTATGAATTTAAACGCGTTCGCTGAAATGTTACATAATTTGGCAAAGAACGTTGTAACTTTGTATATTATGATACGTCTAATATACCTAATGTTTCACACCAAGTTTCACACTATTTGGTAATTAGTATACCAAATCTTTCGTAGCGCGAATCAAACCCCATCCCGTCCGCTTGGATTGTTTTTCACGCTATAAATCATTTTACTTGTCAATGACGAAAATTGCGTTTCTTATCCAAAAATAAAATAAAAATTGGCGTACTTGATACCAGACGTGTTGTAATTGTTGGCAATTTTTTGGTTACAGGCTAGAAACAAAGAACAAGAACAAGAAGTGTTGACGTGGATCGAGAGCGTGTTGGGTGAAAAATTACCTAATCAACCTTACGAAGATGTTTTGAGAGACGGAGTCGTACTATGTCATTTAATTAATAAAATTAGTTCCGATTCTGTGAAAAAAATCCAAACCAAAGGTACCAATTTTCAACTAATGGAGAACATCCAAAGGTGGGTAAAAATCGTCACATTCGATCGCAAAACACTCTAAAGTATAATTATACCTACTCTCTACTTATGTATAGGTTTCAAGCGGCAATAAAAAAATACGGTTTACCAGAAGAGGAAATTTTCCAAACCGCCGATCTATTCGAAAAAAGAAATATTCCACAAGTGACTCTCTGTTTATACGCTCTCGGTCGATTGGTAAGTCTAAGTATCAATAATCCTACTTTGAAATTTTAAACGTTTATCTTCACTCGTCTGAATATCTTACCGACTGCTTACATTCGATTGCCTATACAGACGCAGAAACATCCGGAATACAAAGGTCCGAGATTAGGCCCCAAGATGGCCGAAGAGCATAAAAGAGAATTTACCGAAGAGCAATTACGAGCTCACGAAGGAGTACTTAATCTTCAAATGGGCTATAATAAAGGAGCATCTCAAGCTGGAGTCGGTGCTTTTGGAAACACCAGACATATGTAATCCGGCTAAATATATTACCTTGATCATATCCAGTATTATGTGTTATTTTATTATTATATATTTATTATCAATTAATTTTTATTTTTGCATTTTCTTTTAATTCCTTCATCAATTACCGTACACAACTAGTCAATGTACCTTTACAGAACTTGTTTCTTCTTTCTTCAACTAACCACCCACCGTACACGTATCGTTTCATGTTAAATGTTACTCGTAGTTTTAATCCGTTTGTTGTTCGAGGATCGAGGTTTAGAATCAATCAACAAGCTGTACTGATATTTGTTATGACTTAAGTTGAAATATACCAATAAAATTTGCTGCTTCTTACTTTACGTTTTGTACAAACTATTTTTAAAGTACAAATAGAAGTACTATGTAATGTTACCGTATCAGATTTCGATTCACAATAAATGTACTTACGAATGACCGATTTCGAGTTCGTGTAACAACGAGTTCTTTCGAGTTTATAGTTCAATAGCTCAGGTTCGAAATTCAAAATCGTAAAATTGATAAGAACGTAGAGTTTAAAAAAGAAGTATGTATTTTTCGATATCATCTGTACAAAAATAACGTAATATTCTAATAACAAAATACAGAGTACAATAACCTCTAAACAGAAAACAACAATCTCACAGCGTTTCAACAAAGCTCTAAACACGTACGAAAAAAGCTCTACATCAAATTACCTTCCAACGTTTTCAATAGTTCCTAACAATTGCCAAAATATTATGCTCTTGCTTGTTATCAATGGAATGCTTAGGCTTACCTACTACCTATGTTCATGAATGATTAGCCTCAGCATTGTTAAAAATATACCTAC
The DNA here is from genome assembly GCA_900065295.1 of Paracoccus marginatus. NCBI lineage: Eukaryota > Metazoa > Arthropoda > Insecta > Hemiptera > Pseudococcidae > Paracoccus > Paracoccus marginatus. The sequence continues at coordinate 9,067 of FIZT01011790.1, read as the reverse complement.
GAGTACTAGTTTAGTTTTGGAACAACACTACATTCACAAACAACAATAGATTTGGTAAAAAATTGTTCTGAAAGTTTAGTTTTCATGAAAATGAAGAAAAAAAGTTAAAAATAGCTCAGTATCTTATAAGATAATGTTGTTCGAAAGCGCGTTTTATTCCTCAATGACAAAGATTTTATACTATCACGATCATGAATTCAAATTAATTACTGATAACAAGCGAAAAACATCTACCTACAGTTACAGATCTAATCTGTTGATTGAAAGTTTTCTCAGCTCAAAAGTCGATTAACTACAGAATCCAGCCTTCAACTGTCATCATCGCCACACTGATAAGTGATAACATTTTAAGTACCTAGTACCTATCTTGGTTCTCTTCATTCAAGATATAGACTAAGTACACATACTATACGCAATATGTCCACTCGCCTAGTGATTAATGAAAAGAAAAACCAACTGCCTATCTACCTCGTTAATCCACTTTCAAGCTATTACTTGGCTATAAATTAGTAAATCATAACCAAACTTAAGGAAGTAGCTTTTGTCTTTACATGATTTAAATAGTAAAAAAAAATGACGATAATGTTAAAATAGGAGTAATGAAAAGAGAGAGAATTAAAATATACAGCCAATAAATACGATAATAAAGATAGCACGATCTATATAGTAATATGATTTTTCGACTAGTTTAAAAGAATTTCTTTTTCGAAAATAAAAATTACCAATATAAAACAAAAAATAACAATTAGGTACTCATGAAAGCATAAAAAAGTAACATTTAGCCATTAAAGACTCGATCTGACTCAAGTCATATAACTTCCAAAAGCGTGATTATTTATAATAAATAAAAAGCACTTCGTCGAAAGAAAATCGTACATCATTAATTCTATCTAAAAAGAAAAAAATTAAAACCAAATCTTCGATTTGAAATAAAAAAAAAAAAGCTTAAAACAAGACGTTGAACGTTTATAAATAAATGCAAAGTTTATTTGGTACATATAAGCTCGTCGTTCGAGTAAACTTCTTCGAAAAGGCACTTTGTAAGCTCGAAAGTATCGATTACTTTATTATATAAAATAGGTAGTAAGGTAGTATAAAAAACTTAACGCCATAAATCAAATCTACTTAACCTACAGTAGGAGAATTCAATTCAACACTAATGTTTTCAAATCGAAAGTATCGCTATCAATTTCAACGACGATAACATACCTAAATATTTTCAAAAATAATGAATGATGGGTATTTATCTTCGTCACACTTCATCGTAAACGTATTTCTAATTAGCGTACATTTTCCGATTACTCAAAAAAATAAATAAAACGTCAGATTTCTTATCTCTAAACTGCTGAGTAAAAGTGTCATTAGGGTACTAGTATACCCTGATGTCAAAAATACTGATAAGTAATTCGATCGTGTAAGAGTTTGCAATTGTTAAGAAAGTTCGTTAGCTTCGACTTGAATTAAAATTTCAATTATCAAAAATGAAAGTTGGTAATTGACTGCTTTGGATTTAAAATTCATAGAATAGTAGCAAACATTGTGAAAGTAAGGGGTGTTCGATAAATTTTACTACTGACAGTTTTATACTAGTATTAATCACAAGCTGCTTTCGAGTGTTGATAAAAATGCGATACAAATTTACGATATAATTTTCCAAACAAAAGCAGCGTTCGAAGGTCGTTGGCATTTAAATTACCGTTGATTTTTAATCAAAAAAAATATCTTGGTAACCGAATGAAGAAATTTCGAAAAAGAAAACGAAAAAAGTAATAAAAAATAACGATAATAAAGATGATATGCTTTTTGTTGCACGTACGAGTAAATAAAAAGAAGGTAAATAGGAAATATACTGAAAGTTATCAATGAAAAGATACGAAGCATTTTACATATGTAAGTATAATACGTATCACGCACTCGTGTATAAAAACGAAATTTAATTTCGCGTTTTCTGACGAAATAATCAAATCGCAAAAAAAAACCAACGAGAAAAATAGCGCGAAAATACGAAGGCAGTGACGTTGTTCAGAAATAACATGTAGGTTACTTCGCAGCGAAAAAAACAAAAAGGAATGTTATTTTTTTAGATTACTCGGACACGAGAATAAAATATTTCGAGAAAACTCGACGCGAGAATACGTCGTCGGTCGCGTCGATTTGGAAGCGAAAAATACCGGAAGCATAGGTGTTGGGGAAGGGGAAATGTTGGGAAAAAAGTAGTTCATTTCGTAGATATGGTCAAACTAGCAGTTTCGACTATATTTGATCCGTTAGATAAAGGTATATCGTTGATTAGATGCAATCGTTTGTAGTGTCTGAGTAGAGAAGACCTTTGAGTGAAATCGATTCGACAAATGTTACAGCTTAACCTTTCGCCAATATGAAGTTGTAAGTGTTTCTTGTAGGTGCACCGTTGAGTGAAGACTTCGCCGCAATGATGACACGATATGCGTAATTTTTCGTAAGTATGAGAAGCGGCGTGCTCGTTGAGTTCCCTCAAGTTGGCAAATCTAGCTTTACATAGCTTACAGGCGAATGGAGTCTCGCTACGTTTGTGCGTAATATGGAAATGCAAATCTAAAAGCTGTTTCGTATTGAAGGTTACGTTGCACTGTTCGCAAGTGTACTTCTCGTTGTGAGTGAGCACGTGCTGCTTGAGAGCTTCTTCGTCGGCGAATTTCTTGCTGCATATTTTACAAGTGAAGACGACCGGTACGGCGGCGGGTTCGGCGGTGTGGCATTTGACATGTCGCTCGAGCATCGATAACCGATTGAATTCCTTGCCGCATACTTTGCAGCTACAGTTTTGCTCGTCCGAGTGGCATTTCATGTGCAAGGCTAGACTGCAATTACGGTAGAATTTACGGCCGCACAGTTGACATTCGCAGCTTTTTTCTACGCTGTGGGCTGCAACGTTGTGTTGCCAGAGAGCACCTTTGTTCGTGTACTTGTTGGGGCAGTGGTCGCAAGCGTACGCGAGTAAAGAAGAGTCCGAGTCTGGATGAGTAGAATTTCCATTCAGTTTAGGGCTGGGTTTTAAGAAGGGTTCGTCGTCGTCCGAATATACAGCCTCCACTTTGTTGAATATGTCTCTCATGTACGAACCGTTCTTCATTTTTTTATCGTTTGCCTGCGAATGGAACAGAAAATTAGCAAGTGGATTTGGTTATCTGCCGACGAAAATAATAATCGATCAACTAGTCAGTACCGGTTTAGGATTTTTTTTCGAAAACATTGGTTCTATAATGACCGCATCTTTGATCGAACCGTCCAACTTCTCCGGGCTGAAACTTTATAAATAAAATTATAATTTCGTACAGTTTATGAAAAAATAAATCATGATCGCCAATCGTTACGTTTTATAAGGCGAATCAGCCAATTCGACGATACATTCTTCCAAAACAGTGCGAGGTAATCTTTTCTTGATGTCCAAACAATCGGAACGCGCAATCGGAGCGGTCATTTTATGATCGTCTTGTTTCGGTATGAATATCGGTGGCGACGGCCAAGGCGAAAATTTGCCATTTATCTTGCGTTTGCTATTAAATTATACGAGCATATCGACAGGTTATCTCCAACGGGCATTAACCTCGACTTATAATTCGTAATACTTACACAGGTGTTGGATTTTTAGCAACCGACTGCGATATCGTAAATGATGTTTTGTTTTTAGAAACGTTAGCGGCGTGAGCGTTATTTTTATCTGATTCTTCTAAGACGACACTGAGAAACTGCGATGGTAACATACCGACTTCCATAACTACTCATAACAATTTTTTTCACTCGAAATTCTAAGCAAATCTGCAAAATAAAATCGAAAATTATTTCGTTAATACGCAAGTTGGAAAATTTACTACACGATAAAATCATTTCCGGTTCAACCCGTATTTCTAAGCGAACTGAAAATTAAACAATTTACGTGTTCCATTTTTAGAAAACGGAAGTACGAGTAAAACGGAAACAAGCGCAAAAGAAACATTACACTACCTTCGACAGGAACTGAAAACTCGACCCAGCTTGATGAACTTTAGGACGACTGAAATTCTGAAAATCTACCACGCAGACAACGGAAATTTCAAGATATTTTTACATGCGACTCATTTCTAGTTACGAGTTAGGAGGTGGCAAATTTCGAATTTTGGAACCGAAAACATTTGTCGAAAAGATAACGCGTACAAAAATACGAACCGAATAAAAATTCAAATTGAAAAATTCTTCCTATTGTGCGAATAATTCAACATTTTTCGAAATACCGTTTCACTATACAGAAATATAATGAAGCGTAACGATTTGACCAAGATGCCAACCCAGCATTCTCTAGGAAAGCAGTTCGGTATGGTTAACATTTGGGAAATCCTATTACAAAAAAATTTCACATAAAAATAACGGGGATTTGAAGTTTACTTTTACATTTTCCCACATTTTGCCCTCGTTGTGTTTTTATTATCGGCGTGTGTTTGTGTGAGAATGATAACAAAATGTGACAATGTGTCGTTCCACAGATAAAAATATTCAGATATACGATTTTTGTTTACCTCTATCTGTGAGAACTTGATTTTGTTGATTAGAAAAATTGAATGAAAATCGAAAAAATCTTCAGAAATTTCGCAGAAAATTCTCCTCACTTGTTAAATTTAATTGGTAATTTTCGTTTATATTGTTTAAATTAGACTATTTTTCATTATTGATATGACAGCTGAACCATTTTAATCAAAACATAGGTACGTAGAACTGCTTTACGAATGGTATCATAAACCACCCAAAAAGTAACCAATCTCCTTTTATTTCATCTCATAGGTTGAGATACTGCAGACTCTATCCATGGACCCAAACCAAACTGATAAATCGCTCGAAATTACAAAATACTTTCAAGATTCTCACAGCTCCGATATATTCGATCAAATTTCGAAACTAAACTTCGACAATGAACCCGACGACACCAAACTCACCAGTGATAACACCGAACCAGCTTCTCAACCTGTAGGAAACACCAACGAAAACACCCCATCTTCTAAAGAACCAGTCATCTGCAGAATATTCGCATCTCCCGATGGCACATCCTCTGAAACGGAAAACCCCAAAGAAGAAACATTCTTCGATATGCTCGGTTCTAGTACTAAATATTCTCCCGCTGTTTCTCCGTTGTCCGATGGTGGATTGAAATTGACTAAACCTTCGTCGTACAACGCGATTCTCTCTCCGGAATTCCCTAGCGATGGTAATTTTTACTCGATAATTTACGACGAATTTTTGCCAACTACGTTCATTGAGGAATAATACTCGTATAGGTTCTTTTTTTAGTCCTTCATCGGGCACAGACGTGGACAGCGATGCTGTTAACGACGAATTGTTCATGAAAGGAGCTACTCATATGATTGGACCTAGTAGCATTACGTCGTCCGGAGAAACAGATCGCAGAAGAGATGCTTGGATACCGTCGATGCGTACTCGACAAGCGCTTGCGGCTTCGATAGCCGCTCCTCCTGGAACCTATACTCCCGAACGTGATCTTTTAACCATGCCTGGAGTTGTTTTACAAGAAGACATGGTATTTTTTACGTGGATATTAGTCATTTTCAGTGCGTTTGCATTCGATTTCAATTTCGATACTTTTTGCGATAGATCGACAATGTTCATGAAGCTGTAAATCATTATCTTGGTGAAGTTGAAGCTGTGCAGCGTAAAGTTCTGACTTTGAATGACGTAACACAAGATGAACGAGGTCTTCGGGAACTCATTCAGGTACACTGTGATCGTAATTTTTAGATTTTTTAAAATCAGTGTTTCATAATTTGTATTTTTTAGGCCGAGTGTTACAGAGCTGCTGTAAATTTAACCAGTCGATTGCTCACTATGTACGGTCAAGGTATTGGCCGATCAGGTTACCCTAGTAAACATACACTACATTCGATACAAGTTGGTTGAGAAATCTTTTTCAATAGCTCATTTCGTCAATTTTCTGAAATATCAATCTTACTGTTATAGCTTTGGTTCACCAGAATCGCCCTTCTAGTTAAATTACGATCGTGGTCGGTCGCATGGGCTGAATCTGAACCCTGGTGGGATTTAGATAGGCCGGACTTGTATTTTCAATTTTACAGCGAATTATACGGAGGTCGGCCAGGTACCATCGTACCGTTTTCATTTAGATTACTTTTAGCCGAATTACCGCAGTATGTTCATAAACCGCAAGAAGCCTTTAAAAGATTATTTTCTGTATTAAGCACTGTTCGGAAAGTACGTTGTTTGATTATTCGCCTTGTACAAACGAATCTGTCTCTACCTGTTTTAATTACGTATGCATTTATAGATTCTAAAAAATCTTAACGATGGTCTCGGCGAAGACGGTAGCCATATAGAATTAACTACCAATGACAGACAAGAGTCGTTAAAACTGTGGTCATCTCGTGAAACTAGAGTTTTACATTCCATAATAAATCTAGCGCTTCAGCAAAGAGTACGTATGTTCAGCTGCGCACATTATTTGCAATTTGAGGTATATTAACGAACTTGATTTTTAGGATTACAGATCGGCCATCGATATACTACATGGAATTATTGAGAAACCGAACGCTGATCAAAATATACATCATCGAAGAGCTATAACATCTGCTCTTGGTCGTATTTATTTACAAATGGGTGATATGGATGTGGCCAAAGATTGGTTCGAGAAGTCTAGTTCATTGAAAAGTAGTAATCAGTGAGTAATTACGATTTATTCACCAGCAGAAAAATAATGGTTGAAAATTGAACATTTTTATAAAAAATTTTTAGGGGTAAAAAAGCAACTCCGGATTTTCAAGAGCTGGTTGATCAAGGCTTATTGGCGATTGCGGATAGTAATTATGAAAAAGGTTACGAATTTTTTCATAAGGCATCTCTCAAAGACCCTACTAACATAATGGTAATGATTCTAAATTTAATACGATTTTAACCGGTCAAGTTACAACCTTAGTTTACAGTTCGAGTTTGTGTTTTAGGTGAGAAATAATATGGCTGTTTGTTTGTTGTACTGTGGTAAACAAAAAGAAGCTGTGAATTTATTAGAATTAGTAGTCACCAATAATCCTACATTAGGGTTACACGAAAGTTTACTTCTGAATCTTTGCACATTGTACGAATTGGAAAGTTCGACCGCAATGGAAAATAAATATAAAATGTTGAAAATGGTAGCTAAATATAAAGGCGATGCGATATCACTTAATTGTTTGAAACTACAAATAAAAGAATAAATTCACCTCGTTTCATTATGTTAATCTATTAACGACATTTACAATAAAACATAAAAACAAAGTATTCTTGCAGTTAGCCTTAGCGTCGACAGCTAAGCAGAATCTTGTTCGAATTACATCTATACATTTCGATTCACACTAAGCAGTATTCTTAATATTCGTGTTGTTTTGGTTTTCCATATTTCTTATCGTACCACTCGACAAATTCCTTTTTTCTTTCCTCTCGTCTAGCGAAGTAATCCGGATATTGAGCTTTCTCCAAAGGATGCCAGAAATCTAACACAGCGTCGCTACCTTGTTTGATTTCATCTCGTTCAAAAGCAGTACCACCATACGATGTACTGACTAGAAAAATACATTAAACTCGTTTACGAATTCGTATAATTATACTTCTGTCAACCTAATTCGGGGTCACTCACATTTAAAAGGTTCTGCGAACCTAATATACTTGTAGTATAATTCGGCCGCTTCGAGCGCTCGTTTGGCTTTAATCGGATCTTTGATGTGGCGATTCTTTTCAAATTCATTTCTCAGCCTGATTGAATGGATACGAACTTCAGCGCTGAAATATAAATACGGTATGGAATAATTGGAGCAACGTTTGAACGATAAATTTACGACTTACCGATCCAAATGCCAATCGTCGATATCTCTTAGAAAATTCTTGTACAACATTTGCACTCGGCGCGTATGCGATATGTACCATTTTGGGATGTACGCCATTATTGGTACAAATCAACTACTCACTATTTGGTTAATTTTATTTGGCCCAATTTTAAGCAATTAATAAAACAGACTAAACTCTTCACGATCCACCTAAATGAACTTGATAAGTTTTTGACTATTGATAAAGAAAGGAAGCTTCGAAATAATCGAATTTTCGAATTTCCTGCTCTCTGATTGGCCGCTGCGCTCACGTGCTCACCCATCTCTTATCACCGCACAGTATCATAATAACTAGGTAATACCGGGTGTCTAATTGAAATCGTGACAGCACTTTTAAGGGAAAACGGGAACCGCATAATTCCCCATTTATTAACATTGCTTCTTATGAGGCTGATAAGCGATAACAACTGTAAAAAGAATTTTTCTTAGTAAATTGGCAACCCTACTGTCACGATTTCAATTAGACACCCGGTAGGTACTCATTTCGGGGTTGATAATTTTTGTCGAAATTGAAGTGCCAGCGAACATTTTAACAAAGAACCTAGATTCCATCATTTTCGTTATTTTTGTTTGAATTTTCTTGTCCTTTAATATTGTACCGTTTCAATTTTTTCACAGAGGTTTTTGAATATGGTGGACTCAGGAAATTTACCTCTGATGACTATTAGTAAGTTCTCATTGCCGGTGTTGCGGTATTGTATTTTTCTGTAATTATACCTTCATATAATTCTATATTTTTGCGGGTTCATAGAAGAATCGAAGAAATTTTTCAAGGATGCGGGTATTCATGAAGAAGAAGCGGAAACATACGCTAAGATTTTCCGGGATAATAATATGCGAGAAAGTGTATTAGCGACTCTTGATAAGTGCGCTTTGAAGGATATGAACATAACGAAATACGGTGATGTTTGTCTTATTTTACAACATGTGAGTAAGATTTATAATCAGAAAAACCTGACAGTCGGAACGTCCACTGAAGTAAGTAAATTATAAATCATAATCTCATGTTTTCGTGATGTGTTGAATTACTTAAAATATCGTGTCGTGAATTTTCGTATGTTGTAAGTATATTTTCTTGACCGCAGACCGGCTTTAGTAATGCAATCATATCCGATCAAACGTTTATATTTTTTGTGTGGCAAGAAACACATTCGAATACGGCTATCATGATT
>FIZT01011786.1:0-17407 GCA_900065295.1 Paracoccus marginatus | reverse complement strand
AATCACTTCCAATCGATTGAGGGGGTCGTAATTAGTATACATACCAAATTTCAGATTTCTAGCTTTACTTGAAAAAATTCTACTGATTTTCGATCTCGTAGTCCATTTCGTCCCAAAATCAATTTTCAAAAATTCGCCAAAAATCAAGGGCCAAACTTCAGCACTCGAAATTTGGTTCTGGGGGTACTTTTACATGCTCTATCGATCTACATTAGTCCCGACTCAAAATCGATCTGCAGGTTCGGGTGCTTCCCTTGTGAGATTTTTTTAAGTTATAAATATTTTTTTCAAACTTTATTACTTTGGCAAACTTCAAAAATTTTTAAAGATTTTTTCAGTGTAAAGTGTTTTCAATTTTTTCTGATTTTTTCCAATTTGTTAATTTTTGAATTTTTTTAAATTTTTAAAAATTTGGTTGAAATTTTTTTTTTACATTTCTAACATTTTCCCTCTTTTTTCCCAATTTGGTAATTTTTAATTTTTTTTAAATTTTTAAATTTTTTCCCCTATTTGATAATCTTCATTTTTACCCAGTTTGGCTCCCCCCACCAGACCACCTTTTTCTTCTTGAAAAAATATCAGAGAAAATATTTCGAAGAAATGAATTCTTTCCCCTCCTCCTTTGTACTTATCTACCATAAAACCCTTATTCATCATTTTCGTATGATTCCACTTTTTTTTCAATCAGCTTGAACACAACACTTTCCTCACGTTTATCATTTTCCCCCTCCAGCTCCGCAACGAAAAACAAAAACAAATAAACGTAAAAGGAAAAAACAAAGAAGCACCCCTAACGAACCAATAAAAAAAACTCGCAAGCACCGGTCGAATAATCCGTTATAATTTTTTATTAAAAACAGCTAAGACATACTGTTTAACAAAGAATATTCAAATAAACTGTTTCGAGAGGTTTTATGAAATTAAATTTATTTTCCGGCAAACGGAATTAATTAGAACTTGAACCACCTCGTTTCGTCTGTCGACCCTGCGGTGATACGCTTTCGAGTCGAGTGGAGGCGGCGGGCTGGGCGGGCGCTTCTTCGACACATCTTTTGCAACTTGCTTGCGACCACCTTTTACTTTCGTTTCGCAACATCCCTCATTTCTTTCTTCGGTTTTCGGGCGAAAGCGAAAATTATTCGCATTCGTTTCTTAAATAATTAAACGAAGTCGACTTTGTTTCGGAGGCTTTTTGGCGCTTGTAAATTTCATACCATTTTCCACGGAACGTATGTCGAAAAGAAGGTGAAGACGACGAATTGTTTTCAATTAATTTTGAAAACTTTTGTCTGAACAGAAGCAGCAACACGCAGTCACAGGTGTTTGGTACGTATATTTTGGCCGAATACGAAACGTGTACGAAGGCAAAGGCAGATGTAAAACAATATATAATTAGGTATTCGACGAAGCTGTGCAACGTGTTGGGCATTTCGCTCTCGTACGGTATACTATACAGTACGTGGTGTACCTATAGCTGTTCGGCGTGTAAGCGGGAATAAATGGTCGAATACTTTGGAAGGAGAGTTCTTGCTTGTGTTATTTGAAATACTCGACCATGGTCGTCGTATATATATGGTACAGCGGGAGAAAAGCTAATAATACCCGAAGATAACATCGCGTGATTATATCGCAAATACATGTTTCATTGTGAGAGACAAAGTTAACAGAAATTCGCGTAACCGCTTCGAACTTAATACTTTTAGAACGAAAGTTAAGGAGGAGCTGGACGATGGGCGAGAGCGCGTCCGATCTCGGCGATAAGAAAACAACAACGCAACGTAACGTGAAGTCCGAGAGTGAAGCAGCCTTTAACTTTTCTTCAGAAACATTATACATAAGAAAAGGGCGTAGGTATTCGAAATTAATTAAACATTATGCGAAGAACTACTCGGCGTCCGTGTAACAAACGCCGTGGGGTAAATTTCAGTGGTCAAGAATGTTCCCCCGGCGGTAATCTGTTAAGGGGATAGAGCGAGAATCAAAGAAGCGGCCACTGTAGTAGCGGCAATTAACTTTTAGATGCGAGCAGAATGGAAGGTATTTCCTTATTAAACGCAGATTAAATTAAGCGTTAAGGTTTCTTTGATAATGATCCCTGATATTCTTCTAAGCTCGCCGCCGCGCCCGGCATGCTCGACTTTCTCATATTGTGCACGCTCTCAAACGTACCAACAATTAAAACGATCCGAATTCTTGGCCGAAAAAAAATACTTATACTCCACCGATGAGCCAACGTTCACGATTTGAAAAAAATTTCAAAAAAAAAAAAAAAGAAGAAATAATAATAAATAAATACGAACTTTCTTATACTCGCGCGCGTAAGTATATCGAATTCTCGTCCAAAAACGTTAACGCATTTTTCCCCCTTTCGCCTCTCCGCGATTAAATCAAATTACCAACCAATGCGAACGCGAAGCAAATTTAAAAACTTAAAAAAGCGTATAAAGTTTCAAAAAATAAGCCATTTCTAGAAATTGGAAAAGTTTACGTCTAATTTCCAAAGGACGAATCGAATAAACTTTCCTTCAACCTAATGGTATTCGATTAAAATAAATTTTTATTTCGGATAATTTTACCAGCGGCAAAAACGTCGACGGAAAAAAAATTTCGTAGACAAATTCGGTACAAAATTTCAAATCGTGTAGTCATGAAGTATTAAAAAAAACAACAAAAAACAGAGGCAAAAAATCTCCAATTTCAAAATTCCACCCTAAAGTATCAAACGATCGGGCGTCATAACCGCTGCCAATAGTAGTTATTACTGCAGAAGGCATATTACCATCGCACGAGTAACAATGTTTAACGATTTTCTTCGATAGTAGAGTATATAGTGTTGTACATTGCACCAAGGTAATGGCAGCACGTATTTAAAACCGAAATAATTTTAACTGCTTAATAAATGACACTAAAAAAACTATAATTTCGATTTAAAAAATTCTTCGAAATATTTACTCGTCGATGTAAATTATATAGGAGACGTAAACGCGTTACATTTCGGTGTAAATAACTTTATGTCAAAATTTTAAACATAATCTATTCGACTATTATTTTCTGGACTCGTTCCAACGTACTTTGTACGTTTATATTAGAAATAACAGCCAATACAAACTCATCACTATGTATGTGTATGCATTATACGTACGCTCACTACGTATACGGTGTATATACCTACCTCTTTACTTTTTCTTTTTTTTCTCCCCTCGCAGCAATCAACGACCAACCTAATTGTGCTGTGCTCGGTATTGTATACGTTTGTACTACAAACATGCATCTCGCCGACGAATATTTGTCATATGCTTATTATAGGTTTTTATTTATTTTAAAATGTCGTAATTGTTATTTTTTCTACTGCTTTTTCACGTCTTGTTGACTTTCGCGAAATGTGCTTCGATTAATTATCGTATACCATTAAGCGCGAACGTGCGCGCTTCTGTTTGTTTTTTTCTTCTTTAGACTCTTATCGAGATATCCAGTTACCATCAACACTTGTTCCTAATCATATTACGCGTGTTTTGCACTCTAGATTGCTTTGGGTTCAATCTGTTGCGATACATAATTGTCCCATGTTTGTTTTTCTTTATCAGTCTGCGTGAATGTGGAAGACCTGACACGATGTTTGAGGACAATTTCTAAAAAAGATTTTCAATTTTTTGATCACGTTCTTAGCGGTGAAGTGGTAATATAAAAGACGACCACTGTCACGGGGTAGGGTGGTAGATAACTCTTTCTCGAGGTGTAGGTGACGATTTGTGTACGTAGCTCTTTATGAAAATGCAGAAAATATCAACTCCTTTGGTGATCAATAAATGCTTGTAATCGTAGAAAAACACAAACGTTACAAATGAAAATCGATAAATATAACTCTTGCACTAACTTTTTACATAGATATCAAAAAGAAAAAATACGAAAAAATGTACCTCCGTCTAGTACGGCCGGCACAGTCGATCTATTCTAACTCCTTCTACTTCAACAAAAACTACATTGAGAACGCAGAGCAGTGTCGCCTTCACCCGGCGCAATAAACCTCCCGGTTCATTGCCCCATCCGAGGTGATCAAAGATCCCCTCGGACGAGAACCCGAACCGGGAGCCGCCTGCCCCCGGGATCTGACGACACCGAGTAACTAAACATCTTAAGACTAGCACACTAAAACAAACAATCGTAAAACTAGGTCAATTATATATCTACATTATACAGCTGCATTCTACATAACTCTTTACAGCGATTCTTGAGCTTGTATCTCCTTCAAAGTGAAGATTCCTTTCTGGAAGTCGGTGAGGTTTTGCAGTATTACAAAGTTCAGCGTTTTTGGCTTTTTCTTGTTGGTCCTTTTCTTGGGTAGGTCGACTATCTGAGCAGTGCGCCTGCCTCTGCTTGTGATGTACGTCTCAGCGTCTTTCCTCGCTTTTTCATAGCCATTTTTTCCCAACGTCTCCTCTAATTTCCTTTGGAGCTCAGCTTCTTTCTCCGGTTTCGGCTTTTTGTTGTACTTTCGCTTTATTCTGTTGAATGTCTGCGTTTCGTTGGTCAACTGTGCGGTAGAGGTCGATGCACCTTCGTTGACTTTTTCGTTGCTTTTGCTCATTTCTTGCACTGCCACCGCTAACTTTTTCGCGTCGGTCATAACTTTTTCGCTGTCATTGATAACTTTTCCGTCGTCGTTCATAGCTTTTTCGTCGACGGTGTCGGTGATACGCATGTATTCGTGGATTTTTTCGACGATGCTGCGGTTGTCTATTTTCGAACGGCATTTTGGCTCCTGCTGTAGTTCGTTTATCTGTTCCAGTTTCAGATATATGGTGATCTGACGTACGTTAACAACTTTTTGATCTTTTTGTTGATCATCTGCGCCGATTTCTTCAACTAAATAACAATTTTTTCCAACTTTTTTTCGCACGACGTACGGACCCGTTCTTTTCGCAATTAATTTCAGTGAAATACCGCGATCACTGCAGCTTTGACGATGAGCGGTTAACAACACCATATCTCCTTCTCCGAGCAAAATGACGTCTCCGTGTAGTTTATTAAATTCTTGTTCGTCGTGTATTTTTTGGATTCTCCTTTTTTCTCGAATGTAGGCTTCGATGACGCTTCGTTCAGATGTGTTCTCGATGTTCTTGATGACTGATTCGGCACTGTAGACTGCTTTCTTGGCGAGTTGGTCAGCTAGAATGTTCATGTACTCCAATTTTCGAGCGTATACATGACGAATCTCGCAGCTGTCAAATCTTTGGCGTAATTCGACTATCTCTTTGAAAAGTTCCTGATGAGCTACCTCTTTCCCTGCGTAATTTTTCCAATTCTTCTTCTGCCAGCGAATAACTCCTTCATTTAGCGCATACGCCGTGTAACGTGAATCAGTTATAATACGTAACTTTTTTATCTCTTTTTCCACGGCAATTTGCATAGCTATTTTGACTGCAATTATTTCGGCCAGGTTGTTCGTGTTGCGATAGGTGGGGTGAATAACTCTTTCTGCAATGTTGTACTTCGAATCAGGCATAATACATATACCTATTCCAGCTACTGCGTCGTCGCTGCCGTTGCCGGAACATGCCCCATCTACAGCGACGCGTGTATATCCATCTGGATCGGTCAGCCATTCGAGCTGCGCAGATTCTGTAGCCATTACTTCTGCGACCGATTTTGATTTGATCTGTGATTTCTGCTTCTCGGCGATTAGCTGTTTCAGAAGATGTTTAAAGTTGATTGGTTGATACGGAGCGGTGATGTCGACTAGACGTTGATCCGGGATTCCCCACGCTTCGTTGGGTTTGATTCCAAGTGCGTTTGGCGAGTTGTTAATTTCATCTTCGACGCTTCGGACGTACACATCCCAGCCATGATGTGTGTAGTCTTCATCTTCAACTCTCGTATTGATTTTCGTGCGAATTCGCTCGGCGATTATTCTCATCGTTCTTTCGACTAAACTGCTCTGTGGGTTGTACGCAGTCGTGTGTGCCGCTTTTATGTCGTTGGCTTTCAGGCATTTTTTCCACTCTTCTGATGTAAACTGGCGGCCGTTGTCGGTGATAATTTTTTTTATTTTGACGCCTAACTCTTTCGTTTCGTCGAAGACTCTCTGGATGGAGTCTGTAACTGTTTTAGCCTGAATGTCGCACATATTAGCGAGCCACACCTTCGCTGTAAATACGTCTTTAGCCACCAGGACATATTTAGGCTCGTCGCTTTCGTTGGCGATGGGTCCCAGTATATCAACTGATACGACGTCTCCGATGTGATAGGACTCGATCTGCGCATACTCCAGCATCTTCTTTTGACCGTATGCTTTGTTCACTTTGCATACTACGCAAGCGCTTGTAATGGTTTTTATGTACTTGAGCGCATTTGGCGAGTAATAAATGCGTCTAAAGATGAGCTCAAGCTTCGTGGCTCCTACATGACCGTAGGTTTCATGAATATATTCAACAACGTCTCTGAATAATTCATCTGGTAAAACTGGAACGCATGTTTCGTCGTCGTATTTGCGATACAAAATTTTTTCGCCGTTTGTATCATTTTTTAGCTCAAATTTTTTCATCTTCTGCTGCCTAGCAATGCGTTGTTGCCTATCTAACTCTTCCTCGTTGGCTTGTAGGCTCATTGCGATTTTTTTACACATCGTATCTCGTTTCTGGATCGTCGCTATATCCTTCAATAGGTAAGTCAAATTTTGTTCAAAATTCTGGATCAAATTTAAAGTGAACGTTTCTTCAAATTTTATGGAATTGAGTGTTAACTCTTCGGCTTGATTCTGCAACATGATGTTTTTCTTCTTTTTAATGTCGAATTCGATGTCGTAGCAGTTCAAAGTAACTATCCAGGACGCAGCTTTTCGATGTAACTGCGCCAATTCACGCATTTTCGAGACTAACGGCCTGAGATCAGAACGAATGTGGATTTTCTCTCCATGAAGCCACATAGCTAACTTTTTCAAACACACGGTGATCGCAAGTAACTCTTTCTCGATGCAAGTGTATCTCTTTTGGTATCCTTGCAGCGTTTTACTCACGAACATGATTATTCGATTTTCGGCGTCAATTTTTTGATACAGTACACCGTTGACTGCATCGTCTGATGTTTCAGTTTCTAGGTAGTACCCTATACCTCTGGTTGGCGGCGCTAACTCGAAGTTTTTGGTATATTCTGCTTCAAGTTTTTCAAATGCATCCTGCTGCTCGGTGCCCCAATTCCATTCTACGTCGCTGCGCGTAAGTTTTACCATTGGTTCGACGATATCCTGCAGGTTAGGGATGAATCTGCGGTACAATCCCACTAGACCAATCAGCTGTTGTATTTGTTTTACGTTTTTCAAGATAACTCTTCCATTTGATGTATGTTTTTTCTTGAATTCTTCGAATTTGACTAACTTTTTACTCTGCTTAGCTATAGCACCTTTCCGCAGTACGTAGCCGAGGTGTGATGCTTGTGTTTGAAACAGCTCGGTTTTGTTTGCATTGAGGTGTAGGCCATGTTTTTTCAGCGTTTCGAGTACCTGAACGATGTTTTCGACATGCTGGTCGAATTCTCTGTTACGGATTAGAATATCGTCGACGTACTTGGAGATTCCTTTTTTCGCTGGCAGTATCTTATTGACCATTTTAACAAACTCCGCCGATGAGACTTTCAGGCCGTAAGGTAATCTTTCAAAACGATACACCTCGCCCTCAAATTGGAAACCAGTGTATTTTTTGGACTGTTCCTCCAACATCAGCTGCCAAAATCCAGCCACAAAGTCCAATGACGAGAAGAATTCGGCGTCACCTTCGTCCGTGATGATACGATCCAACGTTGGTGCCTCGTTGTAGTCGTTCTTTAATTTTGGATTTAGAAAGAAAGGATTCAGGCAAAATCTCAGTTCGCCACTGTTCTTTACTCTGACCAGGATGTCGTTGATATAGTCTGTATCGGATGGTGTTACGATACCCAGACGCAGCATCCGCTTCAGTTCTTTGCGCATACCAACGAGCAATTTATTAGAAGGCCGAAAATTACGATCTCGCCACTTTTTCGTGTCAGTTAGGTGGAGTGTAACTGTACCACCGTTATAGAGGCCTGGTGTTTTGCTAAAGATGTCCTCATATTTACTGACTCGATCATACGCGCTTTTAAATTGTTCTTCGTCGATTTTTTCTTGATCAAGTAGCGTTTTGAGATTTTTAAATAGGTTTCGAATAAATTTTTCGGACGAGTCATCTTTTTCTTCGTCGTCATTTGTGCCCCCTGTGCATTTTCGCATTTTATTGTACACTTCGTCGTACGATGTCGCTTCTGGTAACGAAACATTCATAACGTCGAGCGATTCTCTATATTCACCTTCCTCGAGAAACGGAAGTGTGTACATTTTGTCCAATTTTTTCAGGTAGGCAAGGCGCTCGTTTAGCATAGGCTGTATACCCAGCACCCGCATGGAAATACGGCCCATAATGAAAATTTGATTGCACTTCGGAAGGACATAAAATGGCACTTTCAGCTCGCTGTCCAAAAATTTCAAATCGACGATGATCATACAGGCTTTCGATTGAATTATTTCGTCGTCGGCGAGCTTTATGGGAACTGTTTCCTTGAGCTTGTAATATTGCACGTATTCTGGATGGTTTTCAGTCAAAATTTTCGCTGTCTGTTGAGACATTACGTTGGGCTGTGCCCCCGTGTCAAGCTGTGTAGGATAGGCCTTGTCACCTATCGTTAAATTGACGACGCACGTATCTCTTTTTTCCCTACGTAGCTGTTTCTGGATATCAGGATCGTTGATGGCTTCGGTATAAATCGCATTTACCTCGACAGCATTGACTACTAGGTTGTTGGCTGGTTCTACCTGTATCTCGTATATCGAATCATTAACTCTTTCAGTGACAGCTTTTTCAGGTTCGGTAACTATTGCATTCATAACTTCGGGTTCGACGTGTACTTCGACGTTGACGTGCAATTTCTCGCTTTCATTTTCATCATCTGATGAAAAATCTGTGCTTACTGAATCCTTGACCATAACTTTTTCAGTGGGATTCTTTTTCGCCGGTGATTTCGGCTTTTCGCTGGATTTTTTGCTTTCGTTGGCGGCTTTTCGAACGTGTGCGAGGTGTAGCGGGTATTTCCACGGCTCGGGCGCGGCTTCGGTGCGCGCTCGTCTTTTTAATGAATCAACGATTAATTCGACCACCGGCTTCAGCATCGCCGTGTCCGGAAAATAGCTGCCAATTTGTTGATTCAAATAGAACGCTTTCTTGTTGACAGCGACGTTTTTTTTCTTGTCGGTCTGATAACGTTGAGTGAAACTATTTGAATTTTCTAGGTGTGCAAACAGCTTCGACGGTTCAACTAAGAGATCGATTTTCTTTTCGTAGTCTAGCGACTGGAACATTCGTCGAAATGCCAATAACTTTTTTACCGGAACACCATCTCCATGTTGCAAGGATGGCTTGATGATAGGAAACAAAACGGTTATCATCTCGACGCCTTTATTTTTTAGAGTTTCGATGACTTGTTCGAGTTGACCTTGTAGGCGATTATATTTGAATTTTGGATCGTTTAACTCCTTCTGCCCCATTGAAAGGATAACTTTTTTCGATGTAATCGACGAGGTCTCGATCTGACGAATTAAGTGATCAATCGAGATATTCTCTTTTAATACTGGACAGTGTTGTAGGCTCTTGCTCGGAAGTTTTGTGTGGTTTCTTGCGATAAAATACGAAATACCGTCGCCGATCAGTAGCCAAGTGTTCAAAGAATACCTGGTGCTTGTCGGTTGCTGGGCCGGGGGGTCGGCGATTTGGAATGAATTAATGTGGAAGGTAGGCTTTAGGCTTGGCCTGCTCTTCCTCCCCCCGTGCCCCCGTTTCCCTGGTGGTTGGGGTGGCGGTAGGTTGTCGCATTAGATGTAGTCGTACTTCTACTCTGTTCGGTATTCGTAGCTCCTTCGTTGCTCGCGTACGGCGTTCTCCAATTTATTTTTCTAGCATCTTGGCCATAGCTGTTTCTGTTGTCGTAGTTACGATTATTGCGACTGCTGTCGTGACCATATGATTTATTCCACCACGGACGCTTATCTTTTCCTTCATCTTGCCTATCTGCTTTGTATTTGGTCGATTCGAATATCCTTGACTGTTTCATACCGATGCTCGCTGGGTTGGTTTCTTTACCTAATTCGCGTATTCTTTTTATCAACTGGTCGGATGACGTAATGCTGCGTATGTCGATTCTATTTTTTATATGGTTAGGCAACTTCATATGCAACCATTCGATCACTTTATACGAACTTGCATCGATTATGTGACTAAGCGTTTCAGCCCATTTTGTGTATTCGCGTGCTAGGCCTTCGACGCTGTCACTATCTATCGACGTGGTGAAATAGGCTTTTTCTGCCTCGTGTTGTTTTCTTCTCGACCAAAAAGTCTCGAAAAATGATTCACGTACGCCCTCGTAGGTACCGATATCAATCGCTGCATCTTTCCATGATTTCGCAACTTCAGCTTTTATTGCACTGCGAAACAACATTGCCTTACTTTGCGACGTTAGGCCTGACTGGTTGACTGCTTCTTCAAATGTACGAACGAATCGATGTGGATGGTGTACGTTCGTATCATTGAAAACTACGCCGCTCGTACGTAATAAATCGACGATGACTGTTGTATTTTCGCGATTACAGCTACTTGGATAGGCCTGTGGTTGATGAATATTTTGGTAGGCGTATGGTTGCTGCGCGTAGAATTTCTGTTGACAATATTCGTAGGCATTAGGTTGATGCTCGTTTTGCTGCAGGTGAAATTGTGGCCGGTGCTCAGGTTGTTGCAGATGAAATTGTGGTTGGTGCTGTTGGTAGGCATTAGGCCGGTGTTCAGGTTGCTTTTGAGTAGGTTCTTCGTCTGGCCTACCTCCTTTGTTTTCACGTACCTCTTTCAGCACATTTACGCATAGCTCTTTAATACTCCTAGTTTCGAATACGTTTGTACTAATCGTGGCCACCGCAGCATCCATTTTCTGCGTTAACGTTGCTTCACTTTCGACTATTTTGTTTGCCATGACCTTCAAATTCGTGTGTATCTGTTTGTTGGAATTTTCAAGGTCACCAATGCGGCTGTCAAGTATTGTCGCGTAACCAATCGAAGCCTGCAACTGCTCCTGCATTATTACCCATCCGTCGCACATTTGCTTAAATTCATCGGCGAGCGTCTCAATAGTATACCATTCTTGCTTACCCAAGTCGGGTGCGTTCTGAATAATAGGTTCGGTTTCGTTGTCGATTTCAGCTGTAGGTTGTACCTGATCATTCACTGGAACTGTTTCTATCATCGTCTTTTTGATCGTATTGGTTCTTCTTTTTGGTAGGTAGTAATTACGTAACGCTTCTGCAGCTTTAACTTTTGTATTCCTACCTATATTTTCATTTTCCATTTTCGTCTTATCGATCTCGTTGATTTCGTCCGGAAATATCGAGCGAAAAATATCTCTCGGTGTACCTTTTATTGTACTGGTTTGCGTATCGATGTTTGTAACAATAGGTGTACCGCCGAACGAGTTGATAAGCAGATGGGTATTGTTCGGCACACCTTGACTTGTCCAACTATGCTCGCCGTTTTGAGCCATGTCGAACTTTGCATAAAAGTTGAAAAACGTACCAAATTGCGCGAATTAACTCTTTGTCTCGACGTATTGTAACTCCCACATAGATCGTAACTGTTTCAGGAATACATACGTAACTGTTTCAGCCGATGGTATGGTGACACATAACACACGAACAAAGGAATTGTTGTATTGACGAAAACGTGACACGTCTTTGCGTTACTGCTTCTCGATGCAAACGTAACTCTTTCGATGAAATAAAGCTGAAATTGCATCCCACGAAGTACTAACCACGAAGATACATAACTGTTCTACGTAGATCGTAACTTTTCCAGGAATACGTAACTATTTCAGCCGATGGTATGTTGATACATGACACACGAACAAAGGAATTGTTGTATTGACGAAGACGCGGCACGTCTCTACGTCACTGCTTCTCGATGCAAACGTAACTCTTTCGATGAAATAAAGCTGAAATTGAATCCCACGAAGTACTAACCACGAAGATACATAACTGTTCTACGTAGATCGTAACTTTTCCAGGAATACGTAACTCTTTCAGCCGATGGTATGGTGATACATAACACGCGAACAAAGGAACCGTTGCATCGACGAAAACGTGGCACGCTTCAACGTAACTGTTTTTCGACGTCTACGTAACTTTTTGGTGATGAAAATGCACGAAAATTACCTCAGAATCGGTGTGAAGGCTTTCTTTCCACTGGGCTGTAGTTTCTTCCACGAGTTCAGGCGCCAATATGAAGTGGTAATATAAAAGGCGACCACTGTCACGGGGTAGGGTGGTAGATAACTCTTTCTCGAGGTGTAGGTGACGATTTGTGTACGTAGCTCTTTATGAAAATGCAGAAAATATCAACTCCTTTGGTGATCAATAAATGCTTGTAATCGTAGAAAAACACAAACGTTACAAATGAAAATCGATAAATATAACTCTTGCACTAACTTTTTACATAGATATCAAAAAGAAAAAATACGAAAAAATGTACCTCCGTCTAGTACGGCCGGCACAGTCGATCTATTCTAACTCCTTCTACTTCAACAAAAACTACATTGAGAACGCAGAGCAGTGTCGCCTTCACCCGGCGCAATAAACCTCCCGGTTCAGCGGTTTATTTTCTTTTTTTTTCAAAAAAAAATCACCATTGCAATCACCATTTAACAGGGTTTTTTGATTTTTACCCCTCTACATTCTTTGGAGTGCGATAAATCGAATCAGTATTGAGAAAATGAGCTGAAATGTTACCGTGTCATTCAGCATCACTGCAGGGATCGAACACAGACTTATCAGCAACTTTGTTACTTTTTTCAGCCAAAAGCTCCTAATGAAATTGAAAAATTGTTTTGTTCCCCACATTTTTTTCAATCCCCCTAAAAAATTCATCATCTTCAAGATTGATTTTTTTTGTTTTACTGAAATAATACGTATTTATCGGCCCGACAGGAAAATTGAATCACACGACGGAAATAAGTGATTTCCACGACAGAAAAATTTACCTATTGCACGACAAAGTAATGCTCCCACGTCTAAAAGTGGTTTTGAACGACGAAAAAAAGATTGAACGACAAAACAATAATATGAACGACTTTTTCATATTTCACACGATTGCAAGCTGAACGACAAAAATTAAAATTCACGACGGCAGTGCACGACGAAACATTATAAAATAAAACGATGACGGACTAGTTAAGTATTATGGAAGAAAAAGTTATAAAATCCGTTTTTTGTCACTTTTTTTGACTTGAGTCTTGGTCACTTTTCGCATCTGAGAGGTCACTTTGATCATTTTTTCCCTCAAAAGTCACTTCTTCTTCGCAATTTTAAGCAAAAATTCAAATTTTCACGTAGAAATTACAATTTTTTCAACAAAAAAAAATCTCAAAATTTTTGCCCCTGCTTCGCTCGGGCCTTATCATACCTTATGTTTTAAAAGTTTCAATTAAAAAAAATTATTTTCTTTGAAGATTACTTTTTTGGGCTGTAGCCCCCCCCCTCTTCAATGGTTCGCCTCCGACTATGGTTTTGGCATCATCTATACTCTGATGGTCCAATGACGCCTATGCTAGTTTCAGTTGATTATTATTTGAAACGATTGTAGAAAACTACAAAAAATTGCACTCTCCATGAAAACTGCCAAAAATTATCGAATTT
Organism: Paracoccus marginatus; assembly: GCA_900065295.1. Lineage (NCBI taxonomy): Eukaryota > Metazoa > Arthropoda > Insecta > Hemiptera > Pseudococcidae > Paracoccus > Paracoccus marginatus. The sequence continues at coordinate 3,678 of FIZT01011786.1, read as the reverse complement.
TTGGTTATTTTTTGGTCACCTATTGCTCAAAAAAGTAACTAAAAGTCACTTTTTTTCTTCAGAAGTCGGGGGTTTGTCTGATCTTGTCGTTAGGTGAGATCTGTCGTTCTCAACACGTAAACTTGACGTGAGAATTCCCTGTCGTTCCAATACCACATTTTTGTCGTTGGTTTTATTAATAAGATTTTTTCGAAATCAATTTTCACAAATTCTCGTCAGAAAACTTTTTCACAAATTTGGAAATTTGCTCAAAACCTGTTTCATGAAAAATAATTCATCAACTTTTTTTTTAAACACTTGTTTTGAATTCTGCTCGAAAAGTCTTTTAAAATTTTCTTTAAAATTATTTTTTGTTGATTGTTTTTACAAGCGTATTATATCATTCAAATTATTTTCAAAAATAATTTTTTCTGAAAACTATTTTCAAAAATTTTGGCTGAAAATTTTTATTAAAATTCTCATCAGAAACAATTTCTTGATGCATTTCCGCAAGAATTATTTTTTCTTTCAAATTTTGTTTAAGAACATTTTTTATCGTTTTTTTTTTTTTCTTCAAGAACGACCTTTTGAAATTTTTCCTTAAAACCATGTTCAATTTCTATTTGAACACAATTTTTTGCTGAAGAGCCTCTCCGGGTAAGATGGTGAACAGTGTCCTGTCACCGATTTTGGGCGAAACTCACCCAAAAGGTCAGCTGCAATGTAAAACCATCCCAAAAAAATTTTTGACCCGATTCCCCCACCCCAACCCGAGTAATGGGGTCGTAAATGCTCAAAATTCAATATTTTCTACCTCGGGAGGGGGTGGTTTAAAAATTATAAAATTTTCACAGAAAATAGTCACCAAGTAGGTGTACATGTGAGAATTTTTTCAAATTTTTTCGCTCATATTTGGTGGGGTTGAGGGGGTCTAAAATTTCAAAAATTCGTAAAAAACAAAATTGGGGGAGCGATGGCTGGAATTATTTTTAAAAATTCCGTCATACTCTTAAGTATATAATGATATATTTTTTAGACCCCCTCAGGGGGGTGGAAGCGGAAAAATTTGAAAAAATTCGTACACCTACTTAGTGACTATTTTCTATGAAAATTTCAAAATTTTTAAACCATCCCCTCCAGAGGTAGAAAATATTGAATTTTGAGCATTTGTGACCCCCCCTTTTTCGGGTTGGGGTGGGGAATCGGGTCAAAATTTTTTTAGGATAGTTTTACGTCGCAGCTGACCATTTGGGTGAGTTTCGCCCAAATCGATGACAGGGCACTTTTCACCATCTTACCCGGGGAGTCTCTTTCTTCAAAACAGAAAATTCCTTCTCATAAAATATGAACTTGATTTAATGCAGTAAAATGAAAAATCGTCGGCTCCTCATCTTCTCCTCACCATGAATAATTTTTTTCGGTCAATTTAAAGCTTAATATTCTAGAATTCGGTTGTCTGTGTAATTTACAAGAAAAAAAAAATTGAAGAACCGGTTATTGCATTGCATATGAGCGCTAAATTGAAAATTCTAGGCTTAAAATTTATACTTTCACTCGTATAGGCTACGGCGGCCGGGCTGAAGAGTAGAACGATCGAGGTCATCAGTCAGCGACGACGTCGCCTCCGTCATTGGCATATCGAAAAAAGCCCTTTATTCATTTCACTCACGTTTCCGTTGCGAAGGAAAATTTTCAGTGCTTTTGTAACCCTTTTCGGGTATTTTTAAACCGCTTAATTTTATTCTCATTTACCGTTGGTTTTAATTTTCGCATGAATAAGGCCTGCCTGAGAAGGCGAAACGCGAAGGATAACTTGTAAACTAATAAATTTTCAAAATCATTGCGAAATTAAGTTTCTTTCAAAGAAATTATTTGATTAACGAAGGAAACTGATTATTTAGAATTTTTTTTTCTCTCTTGTCAGTTTGGCTGAAAGAGTCGAGTAGGGAGGTAAGATAGTAGATATACATATAATACGTGCAAACGAGAATATTTTGTATTTTTCGCTCGTCTCTCTCGTTTATAATTTTATTTCGAGCCTGCGATGGACACGCGGATCGCTTCGGGGATTGTAATCGGATAATATTCCGTTTGGACCAGCTACCATATATACAGCACGCTGATAAGATTGTAAATCAGTAACGAAGTGATATGCAAGGCGGACCGGAGAGGGTTAAAAATCGTAGTATAATTAATACGGGAATAGTGGCATAGGCCTGGGAGGTGTACTCTATACGTTGGATAGGAAGAAAAAAATTCCGTGTAAATGGGCGTTGCCCTGGTATCATGAATAATGGCCGGAGTTGTTGAAAGGAAATACTATGGTGCGCACATTTTCTTAAGTAACAAAGTTAGAACATATCTTACATCTTTATTAATTTAAAATTAAGTGCAAATAAATTACCTCTGTTACTCTCGTCTCAGCTCTTTCTCTCTCTCTCGGTGGAAGGGTCGAAAGTTAAGAATTTGCATCGTTTTTCAAACGAGTTTAAAATAAACGTAAGGCGCTGGTAATGGTTTAATAAGCTAAACATCTTAACAATTATATAAAACGGGAAATGAAAACGAGTAAAAGACTCTTGTGTAGTACGGGCGAGTATAAGACGACGCGTAGTGTAGTATAGTAGCTACGTAGTACTACGTATAAGAGAGCATGGAAGTCAAACAAAACTAAAACTCGGAAACCTTTTGAATAGAATTTGAATGCGACTTTAAACTGAAACCGTATAAATCAAATGTTTTAAAGTTAAATAAGGAACTGGAGTGAGTACAGAGCGCAAGGGGCCATACCCCCGTTGGCCTCAAAACAACACACAAAATCGAGGACAAAGTTGAGGTGATATAACACCCGGCTGCTCGGCCTGGCCTGGCGACGACGACGACGCGAGTATATGCGATTCAAAAGACGTACACGCGGCGGTCTAATTTTTACACCAAAAATAGAGTATTACCTCGCCTCGGTTGAAACTTATCGGGGGTTTTTAGTCGGCGTTTAGATTCGGGCTGCGGGCAGTAGGATACGCGAGTGACTGCAGGAAAAGTTACATTGCTTGGCGAGGAAGTCTTGCGGCGACCTGCAAGTTTCTTGCGGTTTGCGTTTTACTTTTATTTCTGTTTCGTCGCTCGAGTCCCGATGGCATTTTCAGCGAAGCCGCGGCCAAAGAAAGACGAATTATAGTTTCTTCATCTCCGGTATGGTACATTCTCGGTATCCTTTTAAGTAATTTAACCCTTTTGCCAAGAAAATGTGCGGTAATAGGAAAAGGAACGTGATGCATACTTAAAAGATACCATCTTGTCCTTTGCGGTTAACGTTGCTCTTGATGAAATGGAAATAACCTCAAAAGTGAAAATATGTTATCTGCTGTATGCGTATTTAAACGTCGCTCCGCACTGCTACACATATCTTCTAGGTATAGTATACCGTCGGTCGTCGCCAGCAAAAATTAAATATTATACATTACATATGTTCGAGTACTTATACTAGTATGCATTAGGGTGGAGTGAAATAAAAAACATGCCTTGGATTTTGACCAAATTCGGCGAGGTAGTTTACTTTGAGTGGGAGACGTCCCAAAAAAATTTTGAGCCCCCTAAGTACAAGAGAAGGGGAGCAAAAGGTCCTCAAAGTGTACCTCCTTTCGAAAAAAACGCTGTTTTCATTGGTCCCAATCCAGTCAAAATGGCGTGAGAAACCCT
>FIZT01011765.1:0-30855 GCA_900065295.1 Paracoccus marginatus | reverse complement strand
GGGGGGGGGGGGGGGGAAGCTAGGTAGATATATTCGTCGAGGTCGAACAGTGAGAGCGACAGCACACCTATACGAATATCGCGTCAAGTTGGGCATGAAATTGTTCACGTTTCATCTTCCATCTGGGCTAGGCCGCATGTTGAAAAGTTTTCCCGCAGAGTTGAGAAAAATTGCTGAATTTTTCTTCTTCTTTCACATTCTTTTATTAATATTCGAACATTTTTTGCCGCCGGTTTGGAATTTTCAACGAATTGGCGCCAACATTATCCTATTACTCGGCGTGTTATTCGCATGAGAAGGCAGAAAGTTCTTTTCGAATGGCATCTTTATTTTAGGAAAAAAGCTGGTCAGACGTATGTGTGATGCGTTTCTTTCTGTGCATACGTAGTTACTTACGTACGTTAGGGGTTGGCTGGTCGTTTCTCCGATATTATCGCGTGGAAGCAGAAGCACATTGACGGAGGATTTTTTGTTCGCCGATATATGCTTTTACTTGTTTTTTTTTTTTTTTTTTTTCGTAAAGCCGTTCAAAGTCGCCGGATGTAAATACACAAGTAGTTTTGAAAAAAAAAACACAATCCAATAAGTTTTTCGAGCATTTTTTCAAACTTTTCAATTTTCTCCAAGTTCCACGTTATATGCATTAGAAACGAATTTTCATTTCGAAAAAAGGATCATATTCGAGCTTGATTTTTCCTCTTACCGCCTTTTTAGTTTTTTAATCTTTTTTATGAGTAGTTCATAGCTTTTAGCTTTCGCAAATCAATAACCTAATTTATCCATTTCGTACAGTTTCGCTTTCTAGATTTGGTAATTTAATTTTTTTCTTTTTTTCTTTTCTAATAAAAATGATAATTGTTACGGTCTTACAGGTCGTCAGATACGGCAAAGATGGAATCACGCCGAGAAGTCTATGTCAAAATGATAATAATCAGTATTATTACGGCTGACGATCACCCAGTGGAGCGGCGGTTAGTCGTTCCACAATATCCGCTCACGAGTCGGACGAATCAACGTGCTCGAATTCACGCACATATTGTTTTTAATGAAAACTTTACCTTTGTTTTATTTATTTATTTGAAAAAAAAAAAAAAATTGAAAAAAACGTTTCATTTACACCTCATCCCCTCCCTTTCCACCTCGTTGGGTAATCTCATATATCGTCAACCTTTTTTTTTCCTTGTGTATTTATATTACTGTTACGTCGAACGAGCTTTATAATTAATTTTTTATTTGTTGTAAAGTGTACTGAAAATGAAGAGAAAAAATTAAATGTACAGTATTTGTATTTTTTCTTTATTAAAGTTTTTTTTAGTCAAATTTTTCCACAAAAAAATTTGTGTCAGGGACAACTGTACCTCTTGCATTAGTAAATTCATTTTCCATTTTTTCCCCCTGAGAAAACAATCATCAGTATTGAAAAAAAAAAACATGGCACTTCGAGTAATTCTTTATTTAAAAAGAAAACAGAGTTTGAATTCATCTCTTACAAGTTAGAACATCGTACAAATGAAAAATAAAATGAAAGAAAAATAAAATAAAATTAACGTGTGAGATCTTTGTGATGAAAAAGAAAGGGGAAAAAAACAAAAACAAAAATAATCATCATTCATAGCTTAGCTACTTGAAAATTTCAATCAACGGCGAGCTAAAAAATTATTACGTCCTACTAAGGCAGCTTACGAAAAAAGGACTAGAGCTTCTGCAGCATTCACCGAACCGAACACATGGAAAACTTTCAAGTGTGTCTTAATTGCACGCACCTACTCAAGACTTAAGCTATTAACGATTTAATAAATTAATGATAAAGCGTAAGTGGCGTATATAAAATACATTGTGATAATGTCGGTGATTCGATAAACGAGAAGCGAGCTATGCTGACTGTCGACACGCCTACAGGATATGACCAAGGGTGCGTCTCCTTCACGCGGTGGTGCTGGCATTCAATTCGCGTACAACCGCAGCGCTGCTCCGAGTTAAGTGATTATTATGAAGGTGTTATGAGGATTTGGCGCGAGTTTTCGAAACACCATGGGCGCGAATGTGATTGTTATAATATTTCGATAGATTATCCTTGGCGCGAACGTAACGCGACGTTTGTATACTTCATCACACCCAAACGCCGTGCGGATTTTTACTGGTCGGAACCGCGTTTTCCAGCTGTCTCGGCGAACCGATCATTTTTCGCGTACTGCCAGGTTTAGAGAATTGGGCACCTAAGACCAGCGAGCGAGAAATAATAAAACGATTAGAAATTCGTCGATGAGCTATCATCGGTAACATAGCTGACGTACTTACCTTCTAAAATCATTTTCAATTCTTCCGGAGGCGATATGGCCAACGATTGTAAATTGGCTTCTTTCATATCGGCTACTAGCTTTTCAACTTGTCTTTTTTTCTCATTAATGGTCGCTTCTAATACAGCAACCTACGAAGGATAACGTTACACGTGTAAGTAGTAAGTATAGGTAGGTTATATTCTTAGACGGAGAAAAAATGAGAATTATTGAAAAAAACAACAATATTTACCTCCTTATGCAAAGTATCGCCAATTTGAGCGGCCATTTCAGCATCGTGCTTGGCTTGTTCCACTTGTAGCTGCAATCTTTCAACTTCGGCTAGCATCGACTTTTCTATATGATTACGTTCTTCGCTTTCTCTCGCCAAAATTCTCTGCTCCATTTTAATTTCATCGAGGAGTAACCTGAATCGTATACATAACGATGAAAAATCGATGAAAAATTGAAAATTATTATTTTACGCGATAATAAAGATTCTACCTTATTTTATTTTTACAAAGTAACAATTCGGTTTCGCAGTTGGCCAACTTGGACCGTAATAAGGTTAATTCGGACTTTAACGTTCTATCTTGCTGCTTGACAATTTCCATTTCTTCTTCGACTGGTCCCACAGATCGTAGCTGAAAGTCACGTACACGTTGGCGAGTTAATTAAGTGTGCTAAGGCGAGGAAAGTTGCTCTACGGAACCTGTTTTAATTACTTGTTCGTCGACTTGTTTCAACGCGGCATCAACACGCGCCGCCTCTTTTGCTAGGATATCCATTTGATGCTGCTGTTCTCGCGTTTTCGTTTCCCAGTACATTATTTCCGCGTCGTACTGTAAAAATTTTTTAACGTCCGTTCAACATCGGGTTAATTTTACGAACATGTAAAGTTTACCTATCGTTGTACGTACTTTACTCAATTCAGCTTGCTGCGCGGATAATTTATCTCTTTGATAATTTATTAAATTCAGTAAGTCGCGATATTGCGACGAGTAAATTAACGAATCATTTCCAACCTCGTTTTGGTAGTCCTATAACACAATAATTATGTTAGAGAACAACACGAAATCGAATCAACAATAAAAAAAAAATCAATTACTCGGTTAACTAACCTTAGTTGAATTGCGATTGGTCGCAGTTTTAAAATTCGTATCAATCGAATTAAACTTGGGTGATGCTTTCGAATCGGAAACAGGTGGTGGCGGATCTCTATACGGAGGCAACGCTCTGTAGGGTGTATTCGGGTCGGGTGGGTCTCTATAAGAGGGCGGGGTTTTCCTGTAAGCGAAGTTCTGACTCACGGGCGACTGAGTATTGTTTTCGTTAGATTTCGTCATTGGAGACGAAACCTGAAAATAAAACGAGCATTATAATATACACGTAATAGGTATAACGAAAGCTGCAAATCGAAGCGAATGTTGTAAAAATCATCTACCTTTGAATTCGGACTAGATGTAAATGACCTGTCTTGAATCTTAGTCTGAGAATCAGGTTTCGCATCGGGGGAACTACGTTTCGGTATTCCTTTAACGATACCGACATTATCAGTACGGTGATGTACGGGAAAGTTTAGCGATTTACGAACATCTTTATTCTTTTCGGGAGAAAGAGTTTGTAAATTATTCGGACTCGATATGGGCGATGTGATGTTTAAAGTAGGCGTAGTCTGAGATGACTTCGAATGTTGTAATATGAACTGAACATCGTTAGAATACTCTCCCCATTTCATCAACACCTGCAAAAAGTATAGTTCAAATAAAGACTGGTCTCATTTTCAAAGGTTACTGTTAGTGTTGAAGTTTAACTGTACCAACCTTAAGCGGATATTCGTGAGGAGCTAACAGCCTTTCGTTATTTCGCCATCTTTCAGTTAAAGTAAATCTACCAGTACGTCCAGTGGCATGAGCTAAAGCGTATACTACATCCTGTAAAACATACCTCGATTTATTTTTTTGAAAAGTCGAGTGAAAATTCTCAAGTATCGCACTCACTTGGCATGTAGTATCTTCAGTGACTCCGCAGACGATCCTTTGAATGCCTTCGACCCAGACTTTTAGTTCCATGACACTTGAAAGTTATATTATTGTACAATATCAAACTTTTAACTAGGAAATGACTTTATCAACATAACACTTGACATTCTAAAAAGCACCATTGGTATACGTTTCACTTGATTATACTACTATTCGATCAAAACATTTGTAACTTCTGTTTTCAGACGATCAATGGTCACTTTCTAAGTAATTAAATCATATTGTACAACTTGATTTTAAATTTCTAATAAATTATTTGAAAAAATTATTCTGAATAGTCTGATACATCAACACTCGAATAATAAAACAGGATTTTCAGGGGTCTTCAAAATTTTCGAAAGATAATATGCAGTGTAGCCACTATAGTAACCACCACCAACACCGAGATGATTTTGAAAAAGCTGGCCAAAACGTCTACCGCGTAATGTACAATCCTTCTGCCGTTCTGCGTACAAAAAAAAACAAAACTAAAAACTTGCGTAAAAATGCGATAAGCTGTTGCGAATGTGAGTTTGATGAATTTTCTGATGTTAAAAAACCGAGTATAAATGCAGTTAGAAGTGTAAAAATTTCCGCGTGGAATATAATTTTTAATCAATTACGTGTTAATATGTCGAACACAGTTATCGTTCACTTCAAAAAGTTTGTAAATTTGACGTTTTTTCATCGTATAATTTGACTTCGTCGTTATGCCGGTTACTTCATTCGCATTGTTCTTACATGCCTTAGTTCTTACACTCGATAAAATACTCCATGGATTACATTGTTATGGTAAATCATTGATCAGTTTCTTCTGTTTGGTATAAACGAACATATTTTCAAGCGGAAACATCTTTCACTTTAGTATTTCAGCCGTGATTTTTCATGATGGATGGCTCAAATGATCCAGGTTTTCAATCGATCGTGATTCTAGGATTGAAGACAGCATTAATCGAAGCCCAGTGAGTATTATTTTCAAACTTCGTCAAATTTTGACACTAACATTATGCATGTATTATCTACGTTTCTTTAATATTTATATATTTTTTTTGTTAGGGAGGAAATTTTCCGGGTTAGAAAAGAACGCGATGATGCTCGAAAAAAAGCACTGCAACTTATCCAAAGCAATAGCAAATTTCATGTCGAAGTTATCAATTCTAATCAGTTAGCAACTAAACTGAAATCGGTAATTATCATTACTCGGCATAATCCTCTAAAATAGATATGTATATCTGTACGCTTCTTTATCAACATGAGTATGTATTTATTTATGTATTTGTTTATTTTGCTTACGTAAAGGAGCTGAAAAAAGTACGTCATGAAATCGAAGAACTGAAGAAAGAATTGACCGATAAAGAACATGATAATATCAATTTGGGCTTCAAAGTTAAAGAACTGAAATCCCTTCTCGATATTAAAACAGAAGTGTTGGAATCGTTGAATATTAAAGGCGAGTATTCACTAATATTTACTTTTTAGTTTGTGATCATGTCTTACTACGTAATCAACGTAAATTAATTCTTTTGTGCATTATTATTTATTCATTCATCTATTTCTTTTGAACAGGTGATAAGGTGAGCAGAGATGAATTTATCGATTGCCGCTCCAATTATAAAATTTTGATGAGAAGTTTGAAGTTAGTCATCAAAAATCAACCGTGTTATCCAGGTATACTACATGTAACATAATTTTTCACTTCAGTATGGTGAGAGAGAGAGAGAGAGATAATTTCATGAGTTGATTTTTGTTTCAGACAATGAACTGCTCGAAGATATTCAGAATATCATTTTGAAGGCGGAAAAAGGAAAATCTGCTAGTCTATCGAAGTATTTAGTAAGGAAACCGAAATCAGATGAAAAGGAAAGTAACAGATGCGACGACAACGACGACGACGAAGATGATGAAAATGATGAAAAAAATACAAAAATTCACGAAGATAGCGCTGTGCAGATTTCGCCGTCGAAACTCTCATCAGACTGCTTTGAAAACAAAACTGACCTCTGCTCCGAAACACCGGATCTAAACGTCATTCAACATGACCGTTCTACAAAGACTGAAGATGTACGCTATGCAAACGGTAGCACGTCTCCTAGTAAGAATCTCCTTGTCGAAAAAACTAGAGAAATTTGTGATGAACCTGTGATCAACGCCTCCATTACTGATATGCCCGACCTTCAAAATGAACAACATATCAGCGTTGTTTCGCCTGAACAGAAATACGAAAAAGACATCGGTACCATATCGGATAGCGAAAGCGATAAAACGTCTGGATTTTGCGACACCGAGACTGAAGCCGAATCACCTACAAATTTGCAATTATCTAGTCACACGCAAAACACGCCGTCGCCTGAAAATCACGCTTCGGCTATGTGTATGCCAGGTCTATTATCCGCGGATATGGAAAACACTTCCTTCAAAGAAACGTGTAATTTGACAGCAGAAAGTGTAGTTGAGCGAAATACAACTTGTAAAATATCAGACTCGATTTCAAATTCGACACTTGCGAACGATAACGTGAAATCGCCGTCGTCAAGTGAGAAGAATTCGGATACCAATCAGACGCCCGAAGTATCGAAAATTTTGCAAGAGTGGAAGGAGTTGAGAAGCATGATGACGAACCAAGTGTCTTCTTTGAAACCCTTTTACCGTGATATTTCGGTTGAATCGAGCAGCCGTTTCAAACGTCCTACATCGTTTCATTCTTCGCATCGAGAATCGGTACGAAAAACTCGCAACGAAACCGATGATACGGCGAATTTCATACCAAAACGCGCATCCACGTTGGTTAAACGTGATCCAAATTCTAGAAAGAAAACCTGCGTCAAGGTCGATCAAATTTCCGACAACGAATGCGAAAAGAAGAAACGAGACAGTCCGTCTCCGACAAGCGAAGTAAACAACGTTGCGGAATCTTTTGAAAAATCGAATCTCGATAGTCAGGTTCAGAAATCGTTTGACGATTTTAGTACCGTTGTAAAATTCGAAGAAAGTGAAAAATCCACTTTGGAAAATAGTTCCTCGTTGCTTGATGTTACCAGTGATTTCGAATCTCTCACCCCGTTGCTAACCGAAGATGAGATTTGTGATATAATTGAGACGAAAGATTCGTCCAATGAAGCGCATTCTTCGCAAGCAGACGACGAAGTAGCTGCTGTGAAAATCGAAACTCCAGACGTTTGTAAATACCCCTCTCACGATACGAACGTTTTAGTTGATGACAAGCTGACAAATGAATCAGAAAATCCACTTGCGGAAGCGTTACCCTGTGTTGAACCGGTCGCAAGCGTATCCGATGTGACGCAACAAAATAGTACAGAGAAAGAACGAGGCTACGTTGCATCGAAAAGTGATAACGACGTTCGCCAAGAACAACTCGATGCCGTTTTGTTACAGAAGATCTCGCATAGTCTGGACGAAAGTCCTAGTCCTGTTTTAACCAATAAAAGTAACGACGCTTCTGATGAATGTCTCTATACCCGTGTACCGAAAGAAGCTGATTTAAGCATCGATAAAGAACCGAAACAAATTTCAATAGTCGAAAGCAACAACATCGCTGATGATTCTTCTATGATAGATACGCCGGAAAAAGTCTCGTCAGTTGTAGATGAAACGTTTACCTCGCAACCTACAGATTCATCTACCTCGGAGCCAAAGAAAAAGAGCATTTTTTCAGAGCACCCGAACGAATCGCCTGTTCTTGAAAAGAGTACCGAAATTAACCCTGTTCTTGAACCTCCTTCAGCCGAAGAAAAAGTTATTGTAGAAAATGCGCCTAAAAAGCGCGGACGTCCCAGAAAAGCGTCGTCAGTTACTAGTTCTTCGAGTTCGGTGGTCGTGACTGAAAAACCTAGTCCAGAGACTGATCGTAGAAGTAGTTTAAGATCGAGAACTGCTGCACAGAAGAATGATGCTGAATCGACTGGTGAAAATCTACCCTCTACGGTGCCCACCACCAAAGTAGAACCAAATGTCGATACTTCGAAGAGTGCTCGTAGAAGTAGTCTGCGATCAAACTCCGCTGCCAAGTCATGTGATGCTAAAACTGTCGTCGAAAACGGGCAATCTTCAAATACCATGAATAACGGAATGGAACGTCGAAAACGTAAAGGAAATTTCGACGATATTTTAGACTCGTTGAAATCGAAATCCAAACGCCAAAAAACAGATAATCGTACAGAATCACTTGAACAAAGCGAAGACGTGAAACCGCTCAAACGACGAGGTCGAAAAAGAAAAACATTGTCGCCGATTGAAACTTTAGAAACCGCTACGTTGGGTGAGTTTCTTTTTCCTATCAATACTGTGCACTGTTTTGTCATTCTTTTCTTATTTGTATTTTTCTGTTTTTGTTTAGAAAACTTGTTGCCTCGTTCAGAATCAAAGTCTTCTCAAAACGGCACTTCAGACTGTCAGGAAATCTGTAACGAATCCAAATCCACACCCAAGTCAAAAGCGTCTCCGAAAAATCTCCGGAAGAGACAACAAACCAACAATCAGCCATCACCGGTCGTTGATAAAACGAAAAGTCATACATGCGTCAAAACGAGCGACGACTTGATCACTGCTGAGTCAGAAAATCATGTTCCTTCTTCCGTACTAGAACCGTGTAATTTTGTTCCGTCTCCTTTTTTCGAAAAACTAATAGGCATGTCGAAAATGATTCAAGAGAAGGTTTCGACCGTTGTCGAATCAAGACTTAGGATCGTTGAACCTGAAAAAGTAGAAATCCCATCTTCGGAAAAAGAAAATATACCAAATACTTCGCTACGGATCTCACATCAATTGGAAGCGGTACCGACTGCCGAATTTGAGCATGCGTCAAAAAATAATGGGAAATCAATTACGAAACCTGGTACAGAATTTACACTTGGTCTACAAACAACACCTGCGACAAAACTGAAACGAGAACGTGTAGCGAATTCGTCGGATTCGTCGTCTGAATGCAAAAATGATGTAGAATCTCGCGAGAAATCCGCTACATCGACGAAAAATGAAGTTCAAATTGCTTCTTCGGCAAATTTGGAACAAAATCGATGCCGAAATCCTTCGAACGTGTCAGAATCGTCGAATGATGAGCGATCAATTTTAAAACCGAATGTACGAAGTCTTGATGAAAACCCAGAGATCGTTTCAAATTCACTGTCGAAATTGCCGGATGATGGCGAAGTAATTACCGAGTCGAACACAAACGCAGTGTTCGAGACTGAAGTAATTCCTTCGTCGAATCTGAAACTAGAACGTGTTCTACATTCGTCGCCTAGATTGCAAAACGACGAATCGATCAATCAATCGAATGTAAAACGAGAGGTTATCGCAACTTCGATGTCGGAAGTGCGAAATGATGAAAAATCGATACAGAAATCGATTTTCGATTCGGAAGACGACGAATCTCCCGTCAAAATTTTATCCAAAAAAGTACCTACTCCGGAGCAAATAACGTCCGATGATTGCGAATCGCCGGTGAAGAATGAGGAAAGCAGTTCTAGCTCTGATGACGAAGCGCCAATTGAAGTTCCTTTCAGAAAGACCACCGCTGCGAATGAATCTCGGCGCAAGGTTGATAAATCTAGTCCTAAAACGAATAAAGAATCCCAAGTCGAACTATTGCCGACAAATCGAGCGGACAATGGCCAAGCGGAAACAATGAAGCAGGTGGGTTACGAAGAAGAATTTTCCAATTCTAGCGGTGTAAGCAGTCGAGCCTCCGAGTTGGACGCGAATGCCGAAATGATATCGCAATTCGAAAACGTTCGAACGCCGCCCAAAGTAAAAGGATTGTTCGATTCGACCGACGACGAAGATTCCAAAACGGATGTCTTCAGTATTATCGAAGAAATGACCTCGTTTTCGCGTTGTTTGTTGCAAAGAAAACGTAAACTGACCGAATTTTCTCAATGTTTATTCCGAAAGTCGACACCTTCACCCGAGCCCGTTCTCACACCTCCGATTATACCTTCTTTGGAGAAATATCAAGTGAACTCGCCGTCTCGAAGCGGTGCAACCAACGATTATGGTGTTGAAGACGAGGACGATTCGGAAGACGAAATGTTGGTCATCGCCGAGGACGATTTAGTCAACGATAACACCGGCGGTGGTATTGAAAATAATAGATTTAGTTGCCACGATACGAATTACAGCCACGGTGAGTACGTTTGTATTTCTAATTCGTATTGTTATTGTAGGTTTTTGAAAAAAAAAAAAAAAAGGTACACAACGAAAATTAGATATCACTAGTAAAAGGCGAAAGATGCTCGTAATCATAATCATTCTGTGATAGAGTTCGTTTCGAAAAAGGTTGAAATAGGTGAACCAAAATCTACTCCCCCCTCCACTCTTTACGAAATGCTCGAAACTAGACCCAAAATACGTTTTAAAACAACAGGAAAAAAACGAATTTAATTTGGTTGACTTGTTTCTTTTTGCAGTACATTGTATTTATTGTTCGTTGGCATTGCACCCGCTAGCCAACGCAGAAAATGTGAAGATTGTTATTTGCAGGTAAATACAAAACGACTCGTTTCGACGTATCTGCCATCGCGTCGTCGTGCTGCCTAAAGGAAAATCCAATTTTCGGAATGCTTATCTAATTTTATAATTATATTATCGTAATACGTAATACTATACGTACGTAGCTACGTAGGTATGTACATAGATATTTGTACCTATTGGTATCCATCTAGCATCTACGTATTCTAAGCTGACGAATTTACGCGGCCGTACATTCTAATGAAATTCATTTTGTTCATGTCAACAGCCTCTCCAGCGTATACCCAGGGTTTGAAATCTTCGAGTGCGGTGGCTAATCGAAGCTGCACGTTTACGGCGGATCAAGTGGCAAAACCGAAGACCGAAAACGAAAATCAAACCGGCGCAAGTAACGCGATCAAATTTGAATTTTACAAAGAAAACGGCAAATTGAAGGACACCGGCACCGTGAAAACGCTATCGCCGTTCGAAAGTATATGGGAGAATCTGAAATCGTTGCACGTAAGAAATTGCGCGAAAGAAGAAGGAGAATTACTGATGTCCTGCTACAGCTCTGTCCTTCAGTTGGCTTTCTTTTATAAAAAGAAGAAAACGCGTAAGTCGAGCGTACATTAATTAATTCTAGTTCGTAGTACGAGTGCCCGTTGATTAATCTTCGTCGCGATTCCAGCTGCAGATACCGAATCATCAGACGTAAGCGTAGAGCCGGATAGAATAGCGCCAGTCGAAAAATTAATCGACAAATATTTAGAAAACGTAAGACAAAACGAATACGTGGCGATGAAAGATTTCAAAATGTCGGCTAATGCCAACGCGGTTACCATCGCTGAGTAAGTACATACAAATACATACTCGATGAGTCAGGGTGCACAGTGTTGGAACGACTCGAAATGAAATAATCGTTTGTTTATGCTATTTCAGCGCCTTCATGAACACCGTACTAAAGAATGCCCATCGTTTAACGGAAGAGGTTATAGAGCTGGCGAGATATCTAACGAACCTCTGCGTCGATTTGGAAGAAGATCACAAAAATTTCATAAGCCAAGTTCAGACGACGTTGAGAAATAGAATATTTATGAAAACTTGGTGGACTGATCATAACGTCAGCGCTAACCAAGTACGTGGTAATTTAATTAAGTATTCGGGTTTGGTTAGTTGATATAAAGCACTCGCATTGATCGTCGATGATTCGTATGTATTCTAGGTGAACTGTACGATAGCGATGAGCATCCTGTACGCAATATTGAGCCAACGTACAAACAATGTGAGAAGCGTTCGAGATTTACTAGTAGAAGGATTATGTTCGTTTAAATTTCGAGCTCATCCGATCGCGTTCGGTGTTTTGAGCGCTTGTTTGTCCATCTTCAACGATGCATCTCGAAGTGAGCGTTCGTTTTTTCGCATACAAACACGTACCTTCATCAAGTTTATCGTATTCCGCTTTTTAACGGCGAGTGTTTTTTCGTTTCACAGATTGTCTGCTGACTCAAATCATGTTCTTTTCGTTGCTAAATCATTCGATGGACCGTAATCTGGTGCTTTATAAAGTAATGCCAGTACGCGATATGATTGGCCGGTACTATAAAATCAAACTAGGCGATAAAACGGCCGAAGATTACGCCAAAGAGGCTATGCTGCTTTTCGACGATGATAGTAAGTTACCGAAATGGTATAGGTACCTAGTTATCACATCGATTTAGTTTACTTAATTCGAAATTAATGTCCTTATGTTACGCTATTTCAGCTTGGGTCGATGCTGTGGTACTTTTATGTAAAAGAAAACAGTTCGCTTGGTCTTATACGAACGTGATTATGAAATATCTAGTACAAATTCTCGTCAAATGGAAGGAGCACAATTTTAGTGAGACGATCGTTATAAAAACTATAAAAGCGTTGCGTAAGTCGACATCGTAATTCATAAGTACCTACGGTATACCTACGTGTAACGCACACGTAGGAATTTTATTTCTGCCTTTTTTCCAACTGACCGCTGTTTTCATTTAATTTCAGATAAAATATTGCTAAGCTGTCCGATGAAAGCTGTGAACGGATCGAGCAAAGCCAAACAATTGACGTACAATTTAACCCCGATCTTTGAAATTTTATCAGACCTACAGCAAATTCCAAAAGGTACGAATGTTAACGTTCACGACATTTTTTTTAATTTTTTAACTATTCGCAACAACTAGAAATAGTGAAAACAAATTTCTAATCTCTTTTCGTTCATCATTTGCTCGTCAACAGCTTCGAGACAGCTACAAGAAACTATCGCTGTAACCGTCTGCGGCATTAGTCATCTAAATTTTGAATATTGTTCGAAAATACTGTCAAATTGGGAACCTCCGGAAGGAAAGATTAGCAATTCGGCGCTAGAAGAAATGAATCAAATAATGCACAGATACCGAACTTATAAACCGAACGCATGGTTGCGAGTTATCCTGCCTAAGGACTGTAAACCTAGAATGAGGCCGCCTAAACGTGATTTTGTGCCTCGTAAACCAAACGGCGAATGCTGGAAATCACCTCGACAGCAGTACAAAGTTCCCGAGAAAAATCCTAGCAGGACGTCAGCCGAAACGCCGAAGAGTAAAAAGAAAAAGAAAAAAAAAAGTAAGAAAAATCGAGATAATCGAGAACAAAAAAACAGTTGAAACTAAATGTGATAGATTAATTTATTACGTAAATTAATAATTTTATAAGCATTCATTTCTCAACTCGAAGGAGTTATTACCATATTTTTTTAGTGTATTTTTTTAATTTTTTTTTTTTTTTCAAATTATTATTGTTCCGTACTGACTTATTTCTTTCCCATAAAATTCAACACTTTTTCAAGTTTTGATTTCAACTTGATTTCAGTCTGAGGGGTATGTATTAATTGAAAGGTGTACTACAAATTAACGAAGTATTTTTCATTTTTGTTTTTTTTTTTTTTTTCATTTTACGAGATTCAAATTTTTCATGTTTTTACGATGTCTACCTACATTTCTATTATAGCTTTAGGTTTTGTAACGTTTTAATAAACGTGATTGTTTCGTTTTTACATAATATTGTAATTTCAAAAATTGCATTTTCTTCAAATTGGACGTTTTCTAATCCTTTTCTATTATTTTTTTTCAATTTTCAACAATTATGATTTTGATTTTGTTCAATTCGTTACTCTGGAATCGCTGTTTTTACCACTCCCCCCCCCCCCCCTCGCGTTTCTGTTTAATGAAAAGAATTAGTTACCGTTTGAAGATTTTAAACTACGTAATACGTATAGAGTACACGCGTGAAGTAAATGTGTACGTACGTATAGCAGTAGAGTAGACTGAATTCGAATTAATACGCGAGAAGCAGAGAGTAAGAGAGAAAAAATTAATACTTTTTTAAATGCAAGAAATGAAGGGTAAACTGTGCGGTAATGTTAGGTGAATCGAATTACCCATTCTTCAACATGGAAACGGCGACTAATGGGACGTGTTGAACCCTCTCTCGGGTACAATAAGCCCTTAAGAACTGTATCCCTTATTCGATAGTGAACCCTCAAAATTGAAGTACCTACGCTGAGCCGACTGCGTACAATGTACACGTTATACGTATTAATAGGGAATCGTGGGGGGTGCGAGGTGGCGAACAGGGAGCAGAAAACGTTGCGTCGCGGCGACTGGTGTGATTTAAACAAGTATGACTAATTTGTTGAGAAACTTAGGGTCTGTTTCTTGTCTCTCTTTATCCAAACATTTATAAATTCGTTTGTTTGCCGACGGTTGTAAACGTCGTTTACACTTTCGATTGCACGAGTAGAATTCATTCCGGAAAAGAATTACAACTCGAAGGAAACTTTTCTGTTATTCTTTCCATGTTGGTGCGTGCGTATGTACAGTACTATGTAGCTTCTCTAAGCTTGAAGGGGTGTTCCAAGACGAAGATTGCATTAAGCTGGGGACGTTTTTACTTTGTACGTTTAATCAATTTTCAATCTCGCGCAGCTCGTTAATAAGTATTTTTGTGGTGGTTACATGGTTAGGTATGTGAGATTCAGATGGATAAATGGTAAAGCTTAACAGCTATTACACGGGTAATCGAAACCGAATACGTATGCAACTACGTAGTTACATATATCATCAGAGGAAGAGTGTCAGTTTTTGTGCATTAAAATTTGAATACTCAATACAATAAGAGACGAATACGATGCTCAATAAAATTATAAAGTTGTAATCGTTGCTCACAGAAGTGGATGGGATATTTTGGTTACGAAGCTAGTACTAGTTTCAAGTCTCATTTGTTCATCACGTTTTAGTAAGTATAATTTGTACTTACTTGCACAAAAAAAGATAATTTCATTAGCAACAATAGTCGGTATATGGTACATTATGTGTGATGTAGGAAGTAGGAAGCTAAGAACATAACATATGTAACTACATAAGTGTATCTTGCTTGATTCCAGATTCTATTCGCTGTGTACTTTACGATCGCAGTGAGTCATACTTTTCGGTTGTAAAGTATAAAAAGTACCCAAAGTATTATGGTGCATTTTACGAGTGCATCTCAATAAGCACGAAGAGAAAAGCACCACGTGCGCAGCGACTATGTTAGTTCCTCTTACTCATCGCCCGTTCAAGTCCATTCTACCATTTCTACACCCATTGGTTTTTCATGAGCTGACTAATCGCGCCTCGAATGACTGACATACCACACTTACTGTACGGTCTATGCGTAATCTTTTGTTTGCCAAAACTTACCCTTTTCAATGATGTTTTGTGTATTTGTTTGTTAGGTACGTTATTATATTGATGCGAGTTCGAATTGATGGAGAAACACTAATTTTTTTCTAGAATAAGTACGCATTACGTACTACTTACATTACTTTGCAGGTATACAGTACATACTTGATACTTACTTATCTACAATCCTGTCGCGCGCTGGCTGTTCATGATTTAGTAGCCCCTAGCCACTAGGTGGAAGTTTTAAATAAAATGATCCCTATTTCACTCTTCAACCGCTTTACAGTCGAAGGTACTACCTCTATCAAGTATTTTTTGTTACTTTCTAGTTAAAAGTGACGCATAAAGAAACCGATTTCGACATGACGTCATGTTGAATAATAAATGTGAATAAGTGAAGTAGTAATAACGCGTTCATCTGCGATTATCAAAGCCAGTGCCAGTACCTTTTCGCCGATCTACGTAGTACGTAGGTATCCATTACTAGGTGCAATTTTTTACAAAAGGAGTGTAGTTCCTTCGTCAATGTGTCGGTATATGACATACTATGTACTGAATATTTCAAACTGATCGGTTTCTATATATACTTGATTTTGTGTGTGTTTTACTCCTGGATGGATATATGTACATATCTTTTCCACCTGACAATGTTAGTAAATACGATGTGATTTGTAGTGAGTTGACGTCGGACGTTCGCAACCGCGAGTAAGATAACTTGATGACCTCGTCTTTAGTGTATTGTACTTTATTTCCGTATCTCGATGCGCGGCTAGACAGATATCGACTGCATACTCGTTGCTCATTCGATTTAGTTCCGTAAACCGCGGAAATTGCAGAATAAGCTGTTTCTATGTATGTAGTGTAGGTGGTTATTGTTTAGTGAACCGTCGAAGTAAATACCTAATCAACAACTTGGACTGAATACTTTTCGGTAGTTGTGTTGGTGATTTTCGCGTTCAATTTCCGTGTACTTACCTGTAGATAGCCGATGGTAGTAGCTTTTATACACACGAGTTAACACCGTGATCGTTACCAGACGATCTAAAGTACCTATACTTGCGGTATCATAACTTGACCACTTATAGCGTAAAGGTTAGTACATATCTTAGTAAGATTTTATATATTTTTTCTATTAAATATATCGCATTAAGATTGGTTTAGTAACACTGATTAGTGATCGGAAAACGTAGAACTAGGTAAGTATATTTTCATGGTTGAAACTAACAGCTAACGCCGGCAATTCATCATTAAGAAGAATATGAAGTTTATTGCTGCGAGGTATTTGCACATTCACTATAACATGGGTATAGTGAAATTTTCCGTTCGTTAGTCATCATTTTAGAGCCTTTTCATCTACTTATATACCTAGTGTACTGGGCGATAGCGATAGATGTGTCCTAAGTTAATTCAATAATTCATAAACGATAGACATAATTATGCAAATGTACAGTTCATCTACAATGACGATAAATTAGATTTGTATTTTTTTTGTTTTTCATTTAGATAATGCACTAACTTCTTTATAATCCACTCTAAGTCGTATTAATTCGCTTTCAGAATAAATATGATGATAGATGTTTCAAAAATGACCGCAATAATTATTCCATTACGAAATGATGTACCATCGAAATCGTACTCGCTCACTTTTCCGTTGATGATGAAGAAAAAGAGGTCGCTGTCAAGTTTATTATCGGCATCGTCGCAAGGTAAAGTATATCAGTGAATCACCCAAGTACCTGTTCACTTTTTTGAAGGTCGAAACAATACATACGAAGTATTGATTATTTTTAAATCTTAGCACTTACGTTTATTTGAATATACCCGTCCGAGTATATATACCTAAACCTATGTACCTTACCTACTTATACCTACCTCGCGCGTTCAATTTTGAAAGAGACAGTGTCTTGCATTTTTCATCTTCAGCTTCAGTTCTAACCAGACCTAACTATGTACCTAGTTGGTGACACTGGCTACCTACCAACGCACGTCAGTTCAGGCAAAAAGTTGATGCTATAGATAATCAAATCAATGTTAACATTTTTATTCGATCAACTTTTTCGTTGTATTTCTTAGTGAATTACGATGCATAAAAGGTTGAAAAATTTGTACGATGTAGTAAATAAGGAATATCTGGTAGCACGCAATGCAACCCCTTATTAGGTACATTACTACATAGGTATCATAATCGTTCCGGTCCGGCTATCGACATCAGTCGCGTAGATCGTTGCTCTTCATTTCCGATTATTTATTTCGCCAGCGTTGTATTTTGTATTTTCTTTTTCAATGATTAATTCGTTGGCATGTATATATTATGGTTCAACGATACAGTTTATAAAATACCTTCATTAATACGAAAACTGGGTTAGCGACTCTTTATTAAGTATATCTCAATTGTTGTTAATCAAACTCCGTATTGCTGTTGGTTGTTGCTCGTTGCCGTAGACGAAATACTTCAATTAGTTACGCAACGTATTAATTCTTTATGTACTAACAATTTTTTCTATTGAAAACAATGTACAGAGGCGTTGATTTGTTAATTTTTATAATTGTGTTTTTATTAATTTATAGCCGCGGCCGGCGGTTTACTCCTATAAAGTAAACGTTTCATTAGACGTTATTAATTTTTGCGCGTAACGTTTCTTGTACTTACCTACCCACATTTTGTTCATTCAAAGTACCTACTACTAAGTAAGTGTTTTTTTCAAAAATACTTATCAGCGATAATATTATTTTGAAAAACCAGTTTGTACACTACGGCATGGCGTGTTGTATTTGAAGTGAGTGGCATAAATATTAATATGATTTGAAAATTTTTTGGACTAGCGACTACATTATAGTATAGATTTCCTTCTTAGTGCATTACATTACATTACATTGCATACAAAGGTACTTGACATATTAATTAGTGTTTAAAACGTCGAAATTCAATTTCACAGCAATCTGGATAAAACATTTTTGCAAAAAAAAAAAAAAAAATCGATTTTAAAATTGATTTTTCATCGACATGTACTTTTATTGTTATACATTTGTAAGTACGATTAATATGTTTGAATTTTATACTTTATGAAAGTGCTGTACCTACCTACTAGAGCAACAACCATCCAAATTTAAAAATCCTCATCGTTTACTAAAACTGTAGATCGTCAGTTAGGCCAACCTGAATAAAAATAACCAAGTACTCGTTATTTTAAAGCAAGGTAATGCGAATGAATAATAATATATTGTACCAAAAAACTAAATTTATATTTCACATTTATTTTGGTACCGTACGACTACATGCGCATGTACATTAATTACTTACATACTGCATGGTTCGTATAATATTTACATGCGTAAAGCTTTATTAAGGAAAAGTCTCTTTTTTGAGTTCCTAGTTTTGAATCAGAGATGAAGTACTTATTCGTTGAAATGTTTTTGGCACCAAGATTAGGTACATATTGATATTACTAGTTACTACGCAAGAATGTATGAAAATCTTATCAAACAACCGAACGTGTTAATGTGTGAGTAATGCACCTATACTTATGTAGGTACGCTTTGTTTTAAAGATACAATAATTATTGCATACGCGATGAATTATGCGTAATTTCCTGGTTTCGTTTCGCCACGTGGTGGTTCTGTTCGCACTGTGTTGTGCTTACGTACATATGTGCTTCGACTAACATAAAATGACAAAACTGTAAGCGAAGTACATATATCTGCATTTTTCATAATGTATCATGATGGTACCATTGTATGTACGGTAGTGTAGGTAGATCTACGTATGCAAGGAGTAATGGGTACCTTATTTTCAAAAAGCTATTCGTGTTGAAATGGAATTCAATCCTGATTTTGGATTACAAATAGTAAAATAAAAAATTGTAGGAAATTTCCGTCAAAATGAAACACAGAGCGGCGAAGTCCCTCGACTTTGATAGCCCGCCCATTTGAAGGAATGAGTCATCGTCTCACAGTGTTTACAGCGAGGTTGTATTCCCTCTTCACTTCCTCCCGATGAGTGTATACCCCCACGACACGAAACGAATTTTGTATTGAATCTGGTATTCGCTCGTACGTTGACGCACACTACGCAACGTACAAACGTAATCTACGACGATCGTACACCTTTTTCTGTAGTTGCGTACGTATGTATATGCGCGCCAGTGCGAATTATAACATTGTGGTGAGCAACGTTTTCTCCTACTCCTCTTTAGTAACGTGCACATTCCACAATTTGGTTTCTAACCGATTTCGCTTATCAACAGTTATCATTTCTTTTTGATTAATTATTATATTATTGTCGTTTTTACGCGCGTGTGTAGTGTAATTTTGATTTAAAATCATCGGTTGATTTTTTTTCTGTGTACCTACTTAGGACTGTGAAAAAAATGTGCGTTTTGTGTAATTCATTCAACTACGTTACACCGGAACTAATTTTTAATTGAGTGATTGTTGAGGAATAGTTTATCTACATAGTTCTAGTCATGACTGCCAGGAAGTTGATATTTCGGGTGAGTACATTACGACGTTCGCTTTCTATCAATGAGTTAATTAATTGTTCCTTCGCGAATTATGTTTCGAACGTCTACCCGTCTACAGTGATATAAGTGGATAGAATTACACGTGATATTTGTGTCGTGTCTTTGGAATATTATCTGAAATCTGAGACTGAAAAAATAATGAATTGAATTTCCATAATAATTAATAAAATATCACTTCACCTTGCACCTGAACCTGTGTGAGAACTGAGATAACGGCAGCGTGAACTAAATTACCTATTGCTTTTCCCAGAGATTAATAATCATTAATGTTATTTCTAATTCTCTATACAATGTTTTGGAATATGTTTGAAATTTTTTTGAATTATTCCCACCCGTTAGTCATTTAATATTCATCGCGTAGTAAACTGTCAATTTTTTTTTTTAATTTTTTGAACTTGGAAAAATTTTTTCTTTTCTTCGTTTGGGTACGCTTGTCTGATAGGAGCCGAAGTGGATCGAGGTTAGTCGAACGGTACCGATATCGAGTTAGTTTGGTGAAAAGCAAGTTTTCGTTATGTGTTGTGAAAATTTACGTGTAAAATATCGCCTTTTTATTAATATTTATGACGTATCCTTTTGAAATTCTTATTTGTTATACTATTGTATATAGATTAGGCTACGATTGTAGACGATAAATTGCGTATTTCGTTGCACGTTCGCGTCATTATGTTGTAATTTGCATTTGATAGAACGAAAGATGTTGTGCGGCGCGTTCCTCTATCAGTGTTGCTGTTGCTATCAGGCTCGTGTTATCAGTGCGTCCCAACTATTTCGATTAAATGTGTGAAAATTTTCGATTTCGATTAATGTTTAGTTTTTGAGTAAAAAAAGCTAAACGAGTCGTACTTGTAACCGTAACAACGTCTTCGCTGTTTGTGAAACGAAACGATAAATTATTGGCGTAAATATAACATTTACAGATGAAATTGTTTGTGCCAGAAATCACCTCGCTGTTTACGAGCTAAGTTGCCCAATTTTACGTATAAATTGACCCTACGTTTATCGATTATGGTTTTCGTGAATACTAGTAGACGTGCGAATCTTTGATTGTCGACCGAATTGTGATAATTTTCCGTTTTTCAACAGCTGAAAATGTATCCTTGTAATATTTTAATCTTAGGTTACGGTGTGATCGCACGTTTCGTTATCTGCTATTCTTTTTTCGTAATTACGTTCATTTAACGAAAGTCATTTTTCACTTTATTCGCGGTTACCGGCGCGGCTCGACAGTCGTCGCCGCTGCTTTGAGTTGAATGAAATTTACTCACATACAATATACTCGTACACATTCTTACGTGCTTAATTACGTAGCAACGATCTCACGGTTTTGCGATATTAATCGTTCATTTGTCCTTATTTTGTTAGGTTTCACATTGAGCCATTCGTCGGAACTGCGGAATTATATGAGGTTTGAAAGTTTTCATCTTTGGTTGTACATCAATGTCAGGGTGACCACAAATGACTAGAGGATGAGTTTTTCTTTCATTTTTTTTTCGCCGTATCACGTTGCTGCGTTCGCCGAAAATTCGCCAGGAAAAATTTGTGATAACTTGTTGGCTGTGAAGTGTGCATAGATAGATAGATGTATGTATTTTGTGTACATTCGAACGTACAGTGAGATGAAGCATACTGACGGAAAAAGGTACGAGAACGACGCATTGAACAGGGACCAGAAGAATGAAGAGTAGGAAACCCTTACTTGCAAGTTTTTATGCATCTTTATTGCCTAATTTTTTCATCATGAGTCATTTGCATCGTTTCATCTACCATAAAGTACCGCGCATACAAATCCATCGCGAAAATAGGTTCGTTTCGTTTGAGAAACCAGTCTTTCTGTCGACGATTCACCGAGCAGGGTTTCTCAAAGTGTGTATTGACTTGTTTTCTCATTGACTAGTTCGAATGATTTTTCAAACAATTCTCTTTTTTAAATTTTGACACGCTCTTATTTATCGATGTGGGTGATACTGATTCATTTATTCTTGACATTAGGTTCCACCCTGTAATGAGACCGTAGTTTTGATATGGATTTATCGTCTTATCGTTGAACAGAGGTAATTATCATTGGTTTATCGGTTTGTTTTAAGTTTTTTTCTAGCGTTTCGAAGAACATTTCTACTGAAGTTCTCGACATCGTGTTGATTTGCAAATTGCATCTCGCTTTCCTCTTGTTTGTGACTGATTCTTCCAAGGCTAAGTGCAGCTGCAGCCGTGTATTGATGATTGATTTGAAGTAGTAATTGTATTTTGAAAATTTTCACCAAATTGTGCGTCTTATTGCGACGTTTCTCAAAATCTGACGAGTAGTTGAGCGCCCTTGTTTATTGACACATCATTGATAGACCTGGCGATATTGACCAAAATATTCCAGTGATATTGTATTCAATTTTTCCCTTCCACACTGCTTTTCTGTTTATGTTTAGCATTGGCAAAATCAAAAGTTGGACGAGCGCGTATCGAAAATTATTACCTACGGTGATCGACTTACGGTACCCTATCGTATCGTATCGTATTGGTGACATCGTTACTGACGTTATATGCATTTGCTTACGCACGATGCGTACAGACCTGTAGTGTAGTAAATACGAGGAAGAAGACAGCCATGTGCGTCATAGTCGAGTGAAATATCGAGAATTTTGAATTTTGAGGACGTGTTGGGGTGGATTGAATAGCGACCAGCGACGAAAGCTACCGCATGGCAACGTAACGGTGCGCGTTCGAGCTTTTTTTTCAGCTTGGAGCGAATGGGTCGAGATCGGAGCAGAGGCGTCCGCGTGCGTCGCTGCCTACTCTGACGAAAGCTCGTGCTCGTGTCACGTTTGACTCTTGCGTCTCGTCTCGTCTGTTACTCTGTGCACAGGTTATTCTGATTTGATTGTGTGCGGTGAAACTACCGTGTTGTACGTTTGTATCTATGTGTGTGTTCGACTATAATAAGCGATGACTCATCCGGTACGTCGTTTGCCCCGCCGCCGTGCTACGCGGTAACGCAAATACAGATACTACGTTAAATGGCACGCGCGCGAAGCGACGCGACGCTACGCCGTTTTGTTTCGTTGCATTCCTATATAGGTACTCGCGCTTATTACTTACTTAGTCTTACTCGTCGTGTACTTTTTTCTAATCGCGAATAGATAATTTTTGCCCCTTATTTTGATGATTTTGGACGTTTCGACGAAGATTCAAAGTTTTCGTAGTTGGGCTAGCGTGTTTGTGTTCGAGTGTGCGTAATATTACTCGTATATTGCTGTTCGTAATCGTAAGTGTTCGAAATACGTCCGAGAAGTTGAGATTTTGATGGTAAATTAGAGAATGCCGTACGATGAGGCGATCTGTAGACGAGACTTTTGGGTAAGTGGGTCGAATGTATCGCATAGATTTTTTTTTTGATCGATAAGTAGCATCTGGTTGCCAGTTGCCGGTAAAACGATGATGATATATTTTCCGCTGTTTTTCGTTCGCTAGAAATGTGGCAAAACTAAGTAGGAGTACATAGGTACACAATTTGCCTTACGCTAGTCATATGTAGGTGGTGAGCATTTCATTTCGTTGATTACTACATACGTAGACGTACAGCGTACATAGATTTAGTTGTAAATATTACACGCTTATAAACCCGATCATTGACGATATTGTGCCGTTAACTCGCCTTCCTTTAGATAATCTAGCCGCTGCGGTTGCAGTCTAGAGAGAACGAAGGAGATAAATGCGGTAGCGAACCGTCCGACGAATAAGGTCCAGCATCCAGCACGAGTATGTATTCGCGAACCGCCGTGCTGCTGCTGCAGGTGGCGCGACCGACGACCGTGATCAAAGTGGGCAGACGGTCTGTCGCATTCAAGGTGCAGATGAGACGAGTGGACGGCCACTTGGTATACGAGACCAAGATTTACATGCGTCCGGAGCTATGCCAGACGTTGCTGCCCGATCGACCCGCAGACTGCACCTCGCCGCCGTACCGAACGTCGTCGTACCGCTCGGCGTCGTCTTCGTCGTCCGAACGCGAGGTAGACCGAAACGGAGCGCCGATAGCTCCGAGTGCGGATTCGAGCAGCGGCACATCGCCGGCCCCCAGCGATGGTACGACGACCAAAGCTAAAACCATTCTGGACGAGTCGGCGTCCACGATGAGCAGCAAGACCAATCCGTCGCGTATTCCGCTCGATCCGAGCGTCTCGTCGCTGGAGCGTAACTTCATAACGCCGAGCCGAGCTATGGCCGACTTTATGCTGAAAATGGAACATTTGGAAGGGTTAAAGGCGACCAAACGTCGATCGCCGTACATTAACCAGCCTCCGATCACGGTGTACTGGCGCAAAGACGTCGAAGCCAAAGCGCTGGAGGTGTGGGGCTCGAAGGATAACCTGCTGAAGGAGATACTGCGCCAGCAACTCGAGCGTAAGCTGCTGGAGCAGAGTAACGCCACCATCAAACGTCAGCTGAGGAGTTCGCGTCGCGAAAGTCTGTACGAACAAGACCAAATGCAGGACAAGTCGGCGAACGGATTGCTCGGCCATTCGGGACGCGTCGTCCTGTCGGCGGTCACCATAAATTTCAGCAATTTCTTGATGAAGCTGTTGGCGTGGGTGTACACCGGTTCGCACAGCCTGTTCGCCGAATGCATTCATTCGTTGGCCGACACGATGAACCAGCTGATCCTGGCCTACGGTATACATAAATCGGTGCAGAAAGCCAACGCCTACCATCCGTACGGCTACACCAATATGAAGTACGTTTCGTCGCTCATCTCCGGCGTCGGCATCTTCTGCGTAGGCACCGGACTGTCCATGTACCACGGCATCGATGGCTTATTGCATCCGTCGCATTTGGAATCGTACTACTGGGCTTTCGTCAGTCTGGCCGGATCGCTGATGTCCGAAGGGGCTACCTGCATCGTGGCCATGGCTTCTATCCGGCGCGGCGCCAGGCAGAGCAACATTAACATCAAGGAGTACATACTCAGCAGTCAGGACCCCAGCGTGAACGTCGTACTGCTCGAAGACACCGCCGCCCTGCTCAGCATCATCGTCACAGCCTCGTGTATCGGCCTGTCCGTCTATACCGGCAGTCACGTGCCGGACGCGGTCGGCTCGCTACTGGTCGGCGGTATCCTGGGCGCTGTCGCCTCCTTCATCATCTACACCAACGTTACCGCCCTCGTCGGCAAGTCCATTTCGCAAGAGTTCCTCGACAAGATTAACTACGAGCTCGAGTCGGACGTCATGATCAGAGGCATTCACGACGTCAAAGGTATCGACATGGGGAGCTCGCTTATCCGCTACAAGGCCGAATTGGATTTCGACGGCCGCGAACTGACGCGACTCTACCTCGACCACCAAGACCTGAAGAGCATGTTCGACGAAGTCAAGCAAATAAAATCCATCGACGAGTTCGAATCGTTTTTGCTGAAACACAGCGAAAACATTATCGATACGATGGGCGGAGAAATCGATCGCATCGAAATCAAGCTACGAAAGAAATTCCCCCAAATCAGGCATTGCGATTTGGAAATTCTCTAGAAATGATGTCCGTCTGTGTGTCTCAGTCTTTCTACGCTGCGTATTTGTCCGTTTCCCAGTCTTTTTTTTTCTTTTTACCTGTGTTGTTATAATCGTGTAGCCTAGTACGATATACTATACAATGTTGTATGTATTTCGCTGCTGCTGTGATAACACGCGCATAATTAGGTATTACTTGCTGCGTATCATTTATCTCCGTCTTCGTATTGGTGGCATCGTCGTCGTCGTCGTCGTCGTCGTCGTTATTTCATATTATTATTTATATTATTTATTATTTACTATCGCTGCTGCTGTTGTTGTTGATGTTGTTGTTGTCGTCGTCGCTGTCGCCATCGCCATCACGTAGTCGGTTGTATATAAAAGATAAGCGCGCTTTTTCGTTTCTTTTTTCGATTTTATTTGTAAGTTATAAAAATGTTGAGATACGCTTAATTTTATTTGTTCACCGATATGCTCCTTGTGCGATGCAGCGTTGAGCCAATTCGAAGCACAAAAGTGCCATATTAATTGAAACAGTGTGTGTGTAAAATGTAAATAGAAGCGATCATGCTTATTGTATAAGTGAGAGGGCGGTGCGAGGAGGAAAAAGCTCGCTGCAAAAATTATTAATTCGAATCGATGTACCATTTTTTTCAATTATTTTTTTAAAAGTATAATTAAGTCATTTAGATGGGTCATTTCGTGTCATTTCGATTCAGTTTTGTTCGAAAAAAAAAAAAAAAAAAAGGTCGCGATCATTTCGTTGGAATCGTCGTATCAGTGATGATGATGATGATGATGATAATAATGATGAGTGAGTTGGATTGATTTGGCGGGGGAATGACCTCTATACGATGCCGGGATTGCTTACCCATTTGTTAACGTAAATAAATTCTAAGTACGTACTCGTAAAAAACTCACCGAGAGCTTTCGTTCTTTCACGTAGAAGTCGTATCTAACTTATCGTTGTATTTCTCATTTATATATGTATTTTCTTTTCTCTCATCCGATTGAAATAATCTATATTTTTTTTTGCGATGAAATGGGGATGGAGATCGTGTGTCGCGTAACGAGTATAATCGTATTAGCGAACGGAGATTACCATTGAGTTGAGAAAACAACGCTCCGATCGTGGGTGAAAAGCTGAAAAAGGACGTGTTGACCGAGAACATTATTCACGCTTATTCGTTTACATTTGAACGAGGCGCAAAGGCAGCTTTTATCGCGCGTATATATACTATTTATTAGCACTCGAAACCGTTTCCGTGGGGTGTGGTTGTTTTTGTTTTGATAGTCATTCCAAATTAACGATTCTTTCTACCAAAAAGCCAAGTGTCCTTCACGTTGTTCGTCCAAATTGTTGTATCTTTGGATGAACATCGCCGATATGGTATATTCCTAAACGAATTGTTTTACACGAATCTTACTCGTACGTTATTTTTAACAGAACAAGTGTCTTAATTACCGTAATTCAAATGGTATTAATTTCAGCACGGTCATTGCATCGATGACTGTTCCAAATTTACCAGCAAATTTGTAAAATTATCATTATTTTTGTAATAATAATACTTTTAGTTTTTTTTTGTTTTTTATGAATACGAAATAAACTGTATTTTTGATGCGAATACGTGCGATCAATCAGTTTTGATTTATTTTTCGATGTAACCGTATAATATGCGAAGGCTCGACTTTGTTTAGGTACTTACACCTGTGCTGCGACTCGTGTGGTCAACATACGAGCGCTTGAAAAGTATGTGATGTACACTATTACCGTACGGTATGTGTTATTCGGAGACGATTTTGTTTAAATTTGCCATAGATATGTTGTGACATCGGACGTTCTAGTTCGCGTAATTCGATTATGTCAAGTTTAGGCGCATCAGTCGAGTTGTTTGTAAACATGAACACATCCAGTGGCAGTTTGATGATAAAATAAGAAAAAACAAATTTTTGTGAGCCGGAAGAGGTGACCGCACAAATAACCGAGGGTTTATTCTGAATCCAATTAGCCTGCTGGTACGATGAAAAGAATATGACTAGTGCAAGTCCGCCCAAGATGAACTTACTAATCGTTGAAAAAATCACTTTTCTTCAAGGCTTCGTAAACCCTAAAACTCTGTCTGTCATGGCGATGGCATAAACATTATTCTTACTTACAGAAACATGAAACGGTGTTTGTTTGTAAACGCTGCGCTAGGTACCATAATAGCTTATTATTAGTCATTATCCTGGTATTTGCGAATCCAGAAAATGAGGGCAATTAGTGGAGGCGAATAAGCGTGCAATGTCGAGAGGGAAATACATATTTTCTGCAGTCAGCAAGGCTTTCATTGCGAAAATGTGTTGTCGAATATAATCCCCTAACTGATAGGGTGCCTTGATTTCAAACTCCTTTTAAGGGGGGGGGGGGGGGGGGGGTGAAAAAGTTGCCAAATGACGTCAGATTAAACGTGGTAAAAATTTCAGGTCCCTGGTTCAACCCCCCCCCCCCCCCCCCCCCCCCACCCCCACCACTTTAAATTAAAGCTTCAAATTTTCAAAACAGTCCCAGATACTTTTTTAGCTTTTTGAGATCCCCTAAAATTTTTTCTAATCAGCTAATTTTATCATAATTTACCTCATAAGTGTATGGAATTCGCTTTATTTAGAGACTGTTTGAGGACCCTTTGAAATTGCCAAATTTTGCCTTTTTTGAACCAATTTTTAGAACTGCTGAAAATGGAAAAAAATCGATGGTTTTTTTCAACCTTCTAGAGCCACAAGAAGACCGATCGAATTGAAAAACAATTTTTTTGAAAATTCGAAGCTTCGGTGTAAAATGAGGGGGGGGGGGGGGGGGGGGGGGGGGGGGGGAAGGTAGAATTGAGTCAGAGACCTGAAATTTTGTCATTCTGACATCATTTGGAAACTTTTTTTACTCTCCTTCTCTCTAACTTTCCAAAAAAAAAGTCAAAATCATGCCACCCTACTGAATGATCGATATAAATGAGTCACCTCTTCGTAGACCCTTATTAATTGTTTTTTTCACGAAGGCTCCAATTTTGAGGAAAAAACCCAATTCAAACTTTTTACTTTCATTTTCGATGCATTATCCTGAAAATTCGTTCCATAATTGATTTAGTTTCTGATTCCACGTGTATTGGTTGGGAGAAAAAATACGCGAAATTTTTAAGTAAGTAATAGGTTTATTGTGATCTCCCTTTCTCATTATTTCGAACGTGAAAAAAAAAAGAGAAAGGTACCTAATGCATGCAAAAATAAGGTCATATCAAATGGAAGGCCTTTTTAGGGTGAATTCTGTCATGGTACATAGTAAATATTAACAAACGGGAAATTAGCTTCTGGTTTAGACTTGGAGCCACACGTAACGATCAGTGAACACGCGAATTCGTGGGTTAGTGTGATGGTATTTCCTTTCGCCTCTATTTATTTACATTTTTTTTCCCTTCAAATTGGGGGTTCGCAAAGTGAGAAGAGATACCTAGGTGTACCTAAGTACCTACGTCATTTGATTTAATTTTTTCTAAAAGCTAATTCGTCGTTTGGTTGAGCGGAGGAGGGGGCGAGTATTTTCAATTTTCTCCTAACTTGATGTTTGAAAATCTTTTTTTCGGCGATTTTGTAGCTTTTTAAATTTTAAATTGAAAATTGAATGTTGCGAGTGTTTATTCAAAGAGTCGATAAAATTTCTCTTTGATTTTACTAAATAGAATTAAAAAGGGAACTGTTATAAATTTGTCTGAAAATTAATATTTTCGAATTTAGTCGATAGTTATGAAAAGTTGATAAAAAATTTGATTACGGTGGGTACTTTATCTGAAAAAACGATAGCGTGTACAGTAGGTACATGTATTTCGGGGTCGTGATAGCGGAAGCGAGGAATGCGATGTAAAAGCAATCGTTATAATCGTTATTAACGTGAGAGCACAAAGTAACGTATACTGTACAAGATGATTATTCAAGGTACAAAATAATGTAATGTAAGTAATGTGTAATGTACCTACTACCTAGTACCTAGACCTACCTACCTACTCGTAGTTGTACTTGGAGCAATGATAATTTTATTGACGTAAAACGCGTTCGATTATTATTCGGCTGTGGCTGTGGGTAACGTTTACGAAATTCGAAATGATAGTATATACCTATTTAGATATCGTATTAGTAATAGTACTTGGTATAACGAATAAAATAATAATTAATTGCTACGCGTAGGTACTAGGTACGTATTTAATAAGAACGTATTTGTTCGTTATTTGTTTTGTTGAAAAAACGAATAAATAAACTAAAAATAAACGAGATAGGTGCGGGTTTGGTGCAGGTTATACTCCTCGTCGAGCTAACGAACGTTTATACTCGTATGCGCATAGTAGGTAAACGTATACATATACCTAAATTACATGTACGTATTTTAATTTGGTTGTATTGTATTTGCTCGCAGGTTGTCGTCGAGTGAAGGAGTCATCATCGTGCTCGTGGACCGATAGTAGAATGTCAGCATTGGTGTACGATATGGGCACATCGGGAGTAGTTCGTTCGAGAGACGGTCTTCGGCTGGCGTTGAACCGCAGCCTCAGCGAACCAGGTCCGCCGGACGTTAGCGGCGTCTCGGTCGTATCGCCGTTGGCGTCGTCAGGTGCAACGACGACGATAACTTCGGCCACCCTAGGACCGACGACTTCGGCCTTCGTATCTGCCGCACCTCCTAAACGTTGTAAGCTGGAATCGGTGAGCTTGCCTCCGAGTCCGTGTTCGGATAGCGCTACGCTGCAGAAAACGTTAATCTTGAAGAAAGTCGGACAACTGGACGCGGACGCGTTCAGGCAAAAGTTACTCGTGCAGAAGGATAGTCGAGCTTTCAGACAGGCGCCATTCTTGGTCATCGATTGTCGTTCGTTCATCGCGTACAACATCAACCATATACGAGGCTCGATCAACGTCAACTGCTCCGATCGATTCAATCGGCGGAGGCTGCATCAGGGCAAGGCGACGCTGGTCGACTTGACCACCACCAGGGAAGGTAAAGATATGCTGAAGAAGAGATGTTACCGCGAAGTCATCGTCTACGACGAAGGCACCGCCGATTTGGAAAGGCTCACTACTTCGCATCCGCTTTTCTTGGTCTTCATATCGCTGATCGAAGATAACCGCGAACCTGTGCTGCTCGTTGGTAAGTTTTCTAATGCTTTTTTATACGAATACGAACGTATGTGTATTGTGTACGTCCCCTTGCAGAAAAATACTGTCAGTTATTGATAGTAAACTGACAATTACTTATAGTTAATCAACTATCAGTATAATTACTAATAGTTAACTGACAATTACTGATAGTTACTGACAATTACTTATAG
>FIZT01011756.1:2225-18004 GCA_900065295.1 Paracoccus marginatus | reverse complement strand
TTTGAAGTTTACAAAAAAAATCACGCGATATATCGAAACCAGGGTTTTCGAGGTCGTAGATTAAGAATTTGACCAAAAAATTTTTTTAGGATCCTAAGGGGAGGGGTGGGGGATACGTGCGACGAGTTAGTTTAATACGCATCATGAACGCCGCTCCGTTTTCAAGGACGTGTATCGTCGTAAATATTGCACTTACAAAAAAAATGATAATAACCTTTCTTACTGGAAATTTAGCGTAGAATAATTTCATACATAACTATTTTTCACGTAAATGCAATATTCACTGAGATAAACGCCAAAAACTGATTTTTTGAAAGCCCCCTCCTGAGCCACGCTCACCCCTAGGAGTGGGGACTTTTGGTATGTTGGTTAGGGAGGTCATCCCCACATGTTAAAAAAAAGTCTCCTTTGTTAGGATTTTTTCCGGCACTAATGTCATATATCTAGTGGGTTAATCATTTTAGGTAATTAAATGATCTAAAATTTCTCAAAACGTCAAATTTTACTCGTACCTAGGTTAAAGTAATCGATGATAATGGCCGAATAGTACCATTCGGAACACCGGGCGAGGTATGTTTCAGAGGTTACAACGTAATGAAAGGATATTACAATGATCCGCAAGCAAACGAAAGAGCCTTTTTAGAAGGAGGCTGGATACGTAGCGGGTACGCGTTGTTTATTTTCATTAATACAGAACAGAACACAGACTCTCTTTTGTTTATTATACGCCATATACACGGCGCATTATAGCTCAATTAATTCCCATATGCTTAGTAAGATTTTTTCTAAACGAAAACCAGTCCAGATAAAAATCTTTATAGGCGGAACTAAGGGAGTGCCAAAATGGGCTAGGCTATTTTCAATTTTTTTTTTGACCCGATCAATTTTTTCCGAACAATTTGAAAAAAATTTTTTCAATTCATTGATCGACTAGCAAAACAAAAAATTAACGTCAAAAAAATAAACTTTTTGTAGGAAAGAAAATTTTTTTGAAAATGGAAAATCCTATAAAAATAAAAAATTCTCTAAGAATTAAAAATTTTAAAATTCTGAGAAACTAAAAAATTCTGTAAAAATGAAAAATTCTGTGAAAAAGAAAAATTTTCTAGAAACTGAAAATGTGAAAATTGAAAAAAAAAAATTCAGTAAAGAATAGAAAATTTTAAAATTAGAATTTTTTAAAAATGAAAAAATCAAGTTTAGCCCCCTCCCCATTTCATTCAAAAAAAAAAAAAACAAAACAGATCAACCTATGAAAATTTCATTTTATTATTCAACCTCTACCCACAGAGACAGATTCGTATTACTCGATAACGGTTATGGTCAAGTTGTCGGCCGCATCAAGGATACCATAATCAGAGGAGGTGAAAATATCGAACCGAGCGAAATCGAAAACGTCCTAATAACTCATCCTCAAGTTTCCAACGTTCAGGTAATTTTTTTTTTTTTTAGCAGACGCGTTGAAATTCAGGCGTATTTTTATTCAAACGAGTAAAAAAAAAAAATCATCCAGATATACGTATGAAGGGATACTGCGACGGCATATTCAATTTATCGACAAAATGGAAATGTACTTTGCAAACGTGCCATCGCCATTGTTTTCGAAACTATACCGCAAAAACGAAACTGGATCGTAACGAAAATTTTATTATACGCGTTATCGACAAATAAAATGAAAATTTCACGTTTTCCTTTTTCTCGTTGCATATATTATTCGATTACGTGGATGGGTAGTCGAACTGAATGCAATACAAATACCAATGCCATAAATCATCCCGTCTTATCCGTATGTTTTTGATGATTTTTCACCTTATACCACACACACGCAGCTTTGAAAACAATTTTGTTTGGCTGAAAAAATGATTACTTATTTCTGGTTTGTTCATCTTCTTCTGATTACTACAGGTATACGCTGTATCTGACGAACGCCTAGGAGAGGTTGTAGCGTGCACCATTGTAAGAGACGAGCATTCCTCAATTACCGAAGATGAAATTCGAGCATTTTGCGAAGGAAAGGTACCATTTATATTTTGATAAATAAATACTAGTCAAGGTAGGGAGTTTGTGGGAGGTACGCCTACGCAGTTGCATCGTGCGATATGGGAAATGGGAAATAGCATCGAGCGAAAAATTTTATCTTTTATTTTCTTACGTACAGTGGCATCAATCTATAGGGATTAGGGATCTTCAAAATTATAAACTAGGACTACCTTAATTAACGCCCAACTCGACCTATTTCTACACTTTCCCCAAAATGCCTTGAAAATCTCGCCAAAATTGACTGAATTTCCCTTCGCTCAGGGGAAATCCGTCTAAAACCTGCGGCACGTTTCAAACTATAGGGGGGGGGGCGACCGCTGGCAAACGGTGCGCCATCGATGCGAAAATTAATCAGCAAAAAATACTCGTACCCACCACTCGTACACGCATCCGAGTTAATTTTGAAACCGACGAATACACACGAAATCTGAGTCACGTTCATTATACACATTAAACCGGCAACATAAACCTCGACACGCGGATAGTAAATTATATAAATCCGAAATACGTATCTCGCAGTTGAAAATCTGATTCGCGTGATATGAATTATAACGCAGTAACCGACTGTATAGGGGGAAAAATCGGTACGGAAATTGCCCATACTTTCAACCTTATTGATAATTGATGCTCAGCTATGAGCAAAAAATCGTTGGCGTGTTAATTACACCCTCCTATATATATACCGAGATTTTATTATAGCTTATAGCCTTTTGAAATAAAAATAAAAAAAAAAAACAGAAACAGTATAGAAAGAATAATGAAATAAAATTAGGGTAAATGACGTAGGTAATTATCGTGTTTCGACATCGATTTTCCTACTTTTTTCACACTTACCAAAACGCTATTTCCAATCATCGCAATGTACGCGAAGGAAACCAGGAAAAACGATTCCCATTTCAAAGTTGTCAGTAGCGAAATAAACCGGCTATAAATTTACCCATAAAGGTCAACGAATAAAATACCAATCGAGGAAGGCTTTTTATCTTTACATACATACATATAAGATACGATTTATGCATTAAAACATGACGTTCGATTATACCAAAGGATTATACGCGTGCATCGAGCTGGTATTTTTTATTTTTGTTCGATGGTTGGGGAAATGTAGCCACGTATATCACCTATTCGTGTATATGAAATGTTTTCACGATATAAATTAATTTAAAACTTTTCCCCCTCGCGCTAATACACAGGAGTACGACGTACTACAAATATAAAACGCGAATATTGGATAAATTTTTCATTTATACGCGAGATTAAATCATACCAGAAATTCTCATCGGGCCAGCGACTACAAACTTCTGCGTTAATTTTCCACCGCCGAGTTCTAATCGAATACAAATTTAAATTAATTTTTATACTAGTTTGTTCGTAATTAAAATACCGGGTATGTCTTTTAATTACTTTATGGAATTGGAATTTAATTCTATAAATTAGAAGGTGTGTACTGCGAGTAAATCTTTAATATGTAGGTACGTTAATTATGTTACAGTTTGCGGCGTACAAGATTCCCAAATATATCACCTTCGTCGAAGATTTCCCTCGTACCGCGTCCGGAAAGATACAGAAGTTCAAACTAAGAGAAAATTTAGAACGACAGTTAGGATTAAAAACGTATTGAAGATAGAATAATATCCTACCTGTTGTTTCATTCGCGGTAAAAATAAATTGTTATTTTATATCTAGGTACCTATAATAATAATAATCTGTTCACGAGCATTTTTACAAAAATATATGAATCAATTTTCACGATAATGACCCACGTCTTGTTCCAAAAGCATGAATGAAAAATGTAAAATTCTGAAAAAAAAATTCAAACAGGTACCACGAGTATTTTGAAGAAAAATCGAAAGTCAGTGGTTCGCAAACCACGACCTCGTTCTGAAAAAAAAAAATAACACCACAAACAAAACAAAAATTTAATGTACAATTCACATATACAAACGATACAAAATGGAAAAAAAAAATTATAATAATAATACATAAAACCAGTCTATCGAATGTATGTGATGAAGATGTACCGAGACCATGTCATTTATCAAATCGTATCCGTCGACGATTTGGACTAGACTCCCTATTATCCCATTTGCAAAAAGCTATTAATTATCGACTCGTCTGTAAACGATAATTTTTATTTAATCAGACCAGTCTTCAAAGTCCATGCCCCACTATCTCTGGGCTCGACTACGTAGTACGTACGACGACGGTAATTAAAACCGACGCGAAAAAATTAAACTTGTACGAAAGCTTGGCACGCGCCCTTATCACACATGAATAATTTCATACAAGTTTGTTGCTCGCTACGCCTTGTGTGTTGAATAAATTTCGATATAAATTACACCAGACGATGTTGTGAAATATACAGAAAGCTATCTTTCTCTCTCGGCGATGCAAACTCGTGTAAAACTTGGCGCTTTTTGACTATGTATACCATATACCAGCCTAATAATACCGAAAATTTGGGCGGTGGGTTTTATTTCAAATACACCATTTGATTGGATCGACTTTTACAAAGTCTATTAGGTATACAAATACGAGAGTATACCTGTGCTTTCGGTATACCTCTGGATTGAAATTAATTTCAGCCTTCCTCGCCCTAATGTTATTTTTATGTATGTACCATGAGTGCGACAGAAGTATCGTCGTAGTATGTTGCGTCTTTTTCTTCATTCTTTTCAGCACACAGCTAATGAATTCGTCTTCGAAAGGTTTAACTATATTTTCCTGTAATCTAACGGGCCTCCAAGTGATATTTTCGAGGCGAGATCATCATTAATATTGTCTTTACTGAGAATATAGCTCTCGATGGTGAAATCTATTGACGCTGGGCACCCGCGAAGCCTTATGACCACGGTGGGCGAGACCGAGCGAACAGTCCGCGTCCTTGATTGTTCAAATGAATAGGGTGAAGCGAGCATCGAGTAATTTCAACGGAAATTTTCAACGAAGCCATCAAGCCAGATTTGTGTCGCCGGCAAACAGTCTTTGTTCGTTGGAACGTAAAATCTGGTCGAAGATTTTTTTCTACACGTGACGTAGGAGAAAGATAGGTATAGTCCGTC
This sequence comes from Paracoccus marginatus, assembly GCA_900065295.1. Lineage (NCBI taxonomy): Eukaryota > Metazoa > Arthropoda > Insecta > Hemiptera > Pseudococcidae > Paracoccus > Paracoccus marginatus. The sequence goes on along the minus strand of FIZT01011756.1, from coordinate 12,902 downwards.
CAAAATAAGAATTACCTATGACGCTATCACTAGTGGACATTTCGGTGTACCGAGGGGAAAAGAAATTACGTCAATTTACATTATGCAACATAGTATGGCAGATTAAAATCGACTGTCTTTAAAATTCTAACTTCATTTCTTCTATCCTTTTCACTGGCGTTTATTTGATGAATATTTTTTAAAATTTCAAAAAAGATTTTAATAATAAAACTGTTAAATCTCACTATGGAGGATTGTGGAACAGTGTGAACGTCTCTGACGTCATGGCCTGTACAGAGGGGGAAAGGGGGTTTCCCTCAGGCCCGTGATTTTTTTGCTTGCACGTTTTTTCCCTCCGCCCCCCCCCGGCCCCGATTTTCTCTGCACGGCCCTGGTCATAGGTAATTCTTATTTTGGATGGACTATACCTAAAGAAGAGAGAAGGTCATCGCGTATACCACGGGTAGAATAGGTCAGAATTGAAATTTTAGACTAATGTCTGCGTTCTGAACATTTTCATCATTTTTTTTTCAAGTCTATTGTTGGACTGGCGATAATTTAGAAAGAAATTGGGTAAAAACACAAAAATAGTCACTCTTTCTCCTTATAAATTTAGAATACCTAGAGTAATATTTTTGGTAATGAAAAATATCTACTGGCAATAACAACTTGGGCGATTAATCATCAACGATCAAATTAATTATCAGTCACTTGATCGAAAATTATCGATCGACTTGAAATTAAATTTATCCCCATTATAGCGAAGCTACCTTAGAAACCCTAGCGGTCATTAGAAACACTCACACACCTACACACGCACATACAAACGACGCATTCATCTTAGGTTGACTGTACCAATAGTCTGTCCATGAACTGCCCCCCTCTAAGCAGCTGGCTGGAGCCACACGCTACAATACGCTGGTAACTTTACTTCGAAGAATTTCGCTCACAGCTGGAGCTAAAAACTATTCGATACGCCTAACCGAACCTCCTGTCTTGATAAAAGTAACTAATGATCGTCAGCGAGGTAAACAAACGCTACCTGAGCCATTTACTAATCCTGCGATCGCAGTCGCCATACTAGTTAAGCCTTTCAAATCAAAAATCCATTAACGCGTGTGCAACGGAATCATCTTTGGAGCTGTGTTTCGAGTTTCGACTGTCTCGAAAAGGTCAAGGGTCCGATTTACCGGTTGCCAAAATGGACTTTTCTACAGGGTGTTCTGAAAATACTCGTCAACTTCGGAGATTATAAACATACCAGGGCGAATGAAAATTCACTGTACGATTTTTACACAACATATAAAAGAGATATGCTATAGGGCAGGGTAGTATAAAAAATAAACATAACCAGTCTCTATCGAATGCGGTATAGATTGAAAATACGAACGTATTCGTCTGTTTTTCGCATACACCACCACCACATTTATTGCCCAACTCGGCCATTTTAGCATGGTGCTCTATCGCTAATGAAACCCCCCTAATTATCGAAAGCTATATACGTTGATTAAACGTCGACTTTTTATTTCAAACGAGTCGATGAGAGAAAAAAAACAAGCCCGGCTATAGCACGATAATTAAACCAATACTTCGCTGCTACCGCCGAAAAAGTATAAAAGCTACACGCGCTCGTGTTACGTAGGTATAGGTATACATTTAGCAGTCGCTCATCACACGCGAATATTTCCACTCACGCCGCTCGTACGTGGAATATTCTCTGATTTTTTTTTGATTTTTTTTTTTGATTATTACAAAACGATACATAAACATACTGGTCGCTTAGAAATCAAAGCCTTTGACGTCGGTGACGTCGTATTGGTCCGTTCATTCGTTCCATAAACAATGCTGCTTATATTTAACGAAATAAGAAAACCTGAAACCTCTTCGGCAGGTTTTAATACCGCATCGGTAACTTTCCGCCGACAAGTTCAAACTTTTGCAGAATTTCAGCCGGCAAGGATACCACGGTATGTGTAGCTCCAAACGACACAAACACGATGACCACAAGTTGCGAACGTCCGAGCATTTCGTTTCCTCTTGCGGTTTTCTGTAGTACTCCACCGCTGCCATTAACTTCGAGATGGGTACACCTGCAGTATAACAAACCGCTGACTATTATTCGATTTTAAAATTCATTCAGTAATTTGACCTTTTGGTTATTTTTTTCAAAGTTATTTGTTATTTGTTTTTTCAATTTCTATCGGAATGACGAAAGCTAAAAAATACACAAAGAAGAGGAATCAAGAAAGTACCTACACTACACCTCCAACTTTATTTTCATTTCAACTTCATCATCCTCGAGTATGAGATTCTCATCCAACACATTACAGCATCGTTAGAAAAACACAGCCATCAAACCTTACACCTTCTAAGGCAATGATTACCCAATCCAATTGACAATTAGAAAAACAAAAATCAGTCGAGAAGAAATTATTCCAAAAAAAAAAAAATCAAAAAGAGCGCTACAAAATACCGACTGATTGGCCTAAATAGATTAAACCTGTTTTTAGAAAAGACATGCTACTATAATTACGTTAGATTTCCACTCCGGAGGGATTTCATGACGCAGTGACGTTTCCATTTAAAATGTGCTACGAGACGGAAAATTCGACGTACAAAATTTTGGTAAGCTATTCGGATTCGTGCCCGAGTAAAAAGGTCTAAACTCCGAAGACACGAGCCGAAACACACGGCGGTTTATTTGGCTGGCCGTTGCAACGTTCGCTTAATTAATCTGCCGCAGCAAAATTGAAAACTTTGAAATGGTAAAAAAGGCTTTAGAAGGCCGAGTGCTAAATACTAATGGTATGTTTCAGGTGTTTATTAACTGGCGCCGCAGGTCGAGTAAACTTATATGCGTGCGATGGTGTTGGCGATTTTATGGTACATTTTAATGGCCGAAGGTCGTTCAAGACGGTCATTTTAATACGCTTAAGGTATCGGAAAAACGAGTTTCTTGTCCAAAATTAGAGTGTGTTAAGAGACCGGCTTAATTTTTCCCTTACCGAAGCGTTCTCCGAGGATTAAAAGAGTACTTGAGTAATTTTTCACTGTTTTTTCAATTTTCACCGAGGCTCGACGAAAAATGTAATTTATTCGCTCAAAAAATACAAATTTCGAGGAGTACGAGGGTGGATATCGGTTAAATAAAAATTCCGACGCCAAATCCTGATTTTACGGATTGAATTACCTCCACCTTGACACATTTCGCAATAATTTTGGCAAAACCTGAAACATTTGATTTTTCCCAGTACATTTTGGGGATGAGTCAACAAATGTACGTAGAAGAAGAAGAAGAATCTATAATGCATCGATGGTGTAATGGGAGAAAAACTGGAACAATAAAATTAAAAACAGTATTTTCCTGCGAAATCATTACAGTTTGGCATGCAGCTATTGAACTGAATACTCTTATTAGCATTTGGAGGGATTTCATGAATATTTCATCATAATTCGAAGAAATAAAAGAAATTAAAAATATTCTTTTAATTATTCATCAAAAATTTCCAATTTCACCATTTTTGCCCAGCTTGTTAAAAAGCCATTGATCATAAGTCATAACATAACACTAGGGTAGAGGGTTCTAGAGATTGGGGGGGGGGAATCACGAAACACGAAACCCACGCTTATTCTGTGTGTGATTTTTTTCTTTTCATAACAAGTGTTATTGAAATACTAACGTAACGTCGGTAAATAGACCCCCTTAGTAGGCTGGGATATCCGTAGCAATGTTCCCTTTTCGCTATAACCTAACATTTGGACTCGTTTCTACTCCAATAACAAGCCATTTAGTCGATGTGCGTGATAATCTGAAAATCTATATTCTTAATTTCAATTTCATAACTCGAATCGGCTCGCAAAACTGTACAAAAGTCGGTCTGCGCTCTACGAGTAGTTATGTTTCGATAGGGCTAATGCGGTGCATGAAATTACCCACGTGTGGTAATGATTGTACCTATTGCTATACAGCCAGCGTACTGTAGGTCGAGGTGCCTATAAGTGTTGGGTAGTTTCGATTAAATACCTACGTCAAAACAGTGTAGTAATACGATGTCGATTAAGTCAACTTTTTTTTCGTTGCTGTTGGAAATTCGGTAATCGAGCGGAGCTGGTGAAATTTGGCGAGAAAATACCGCCACTTGGTTCGCTTTTTGTACCTTAAGTCGGACCGAATAATCGAAAAATTGAGTAAATGCCGCTTGGCACGACAGTGTATGCAGAGTAAGTATACTTAGTCACAGCAGCGAGCAGCAACCTGCTGTGGTTACTAAACTAGCTACCTAGCCATTCTCCTCCTTCCCAGATTCGAATTTTATTTATACGCGAATTTATCATGCGATCGTCAAATAACCCTTCGGCCATGCATTCAATGCGGCTCGCGATGCGATGATCGTGCCACAATGGCACCTTCGCTCGTTGGTTCGACCGCTAAATTTAGCGCTTAGAAGAGGCCGTAAAATGCAGCAAAATGAATGAAATTATATGCCAGATACGCCCATCCAATTACGACTCGTATCTATTTTCCTTTTCGCGAAGCGTGCTTTTGATTTTTTCCTCGTCCAAGTTTAGTGTAGATAGAGATACCTATAGGTAATTAGGTATAGGTATTTGTATTAGGTATGCATTTTCCATGCGTTGTTTTTTTTTTTTTTACGAAATGGTTTGAAGAATGATGGCTTTGAATTTTGACGCTCGTCATGAGAAGTTGAACTTCGAGCTTTGATTCCCTGCAAAATCGCCCAAAAACAGTTCCATCTTGGGTCTAACTACTCTGAAAATATGAGCTTTCGATTTTGAACCTGCCGGTAAAAATTCCATATATTTTGTGAAAAGAAATGACGATTATTTCTTTACTAGAACCGCCAGAGGGAACTCGTTTTTGTTTTTTTTTCTTGTCTTGAGCGAAATCGAAGTAACTTGAGCGAAGCATGGTCTTGGTCGTGTTGACCTGGAATTAGCTATTTATGAATGAACGATTCGAGCCAAAGAAATTTGAAGTGCTTAGCACACCTCGCTTCTTTTCATCAAAAAATTAGTTTTGCTGTGTGCAAAAGCCGTTGAAAAAGTCTAACCCCGGCACTTATCCTCCGCTGCGGGTCAGCTCGCGACGAAAAACACACGTTTTCCATTAAATTTATCTCTCCGAAGACTACCTCGATGATGAAATAACTTTACCCTATTCTTCGGCCATGCTTGTTTGACCAGTACGCGTTACGTAGCCTAGGCTCATTTTCACTCGATTCGTAGCTTTTTCCATTTCATCTTTGGTTCAACTTCATTTTTTCCAATCCTTTTCAGTCGTAAAATAGCTGAAAAATCAATTTCAGCGAGAATGCTCTGGAAACGAAAACCTAATGAAAATGAAAAAAATCAATTTATAATTTGAAAATCAATCGTTTCTTATTCGATATTACTCGATTTTTACTCCTTTTTTTTCATCACTAAGTAGTCAGTTTGGTTTTTTTTTTTTTTTTTTAATTTGGTAATTAAGTTAGCAATTTTTTCATGAACAAAGTGCAGAACTATTGGTTTTCGATGATTTTTAGACTGCTTCAGTTTCACCCTTCGATATTAGCCAACAATTAAGTATTCGAAACATGTTAGGTAGGTATTCTGTGCTTGCGTTCATATTGGTCAACTGTTACATTGGGCTGCGCCGTTTACCAGATTAACCAGGCCCAGGCTGGGTGGCGATACCGACTACCGACATCGGTAAAAAGCTAAAATTCAAAAACAACACGAGCTTAAGGCGATCGTGATGTCATGAGGGTGAAACGTGCTCGGAAAGTGTTTCGAGTTTAGGTAGCATTTGTACGTTTACTTATACCTATGTAATATAGGGAGGTAGGTGAAGGTATTCGTTTCCATCCACCGCCTACTGTCGAGTATACCGAGTTTTTACCATTGGCGGCAGCAGCGGACAACGACGACAATTGTGAGTTGGAGTTGCCTTTTCTCGAGTCTCGTCGCCTACCATTAAAATTACCTTTATGAGGGTTGTGCATCTTTTTTTGCGCCTTTTTACTTATTTCGTCTTCGCCCGTATCCGGCGTTGCGTCCGAGTACCTCTCGGTTGGTCTTTTAATGCGGGGACGACGTGTGTGCCCTGTGTATAACCTTGTAACGGCCACCAATCTACATTATACGTAGTATGTACCTGGGTTATATCTATGGTGTCTACTGCTGCGTATGCTGAATGCAAACACTATCGGCTGATTTGCATAATGAATGCCTTTTTTACTCATATGTTCGTCTCATGTACGTACCTACATACGTGTGTGTTCTGCGAGAAGTCTGTTATCTGATTCAATTTTGGTGGCAACGCAATATGGTAGAATTCGAGCGTTTGTTTTGATGCACAAAAAATTGAAACGAAAAACAGCTTTATTGTTATACTAACTTCAAGTTCAGGACAGAGAAAAATATCTTTACTTATCGACGATTCTAAACAATACTACGTTCAAGAGCTGCGTATATAACGATCGAAGAAGGAAAACTCTCAGGTGTGGCTGGCCGTCGATGTGTGTAACGTGGCGCCATGGATTGAGTTGTTGAGAAGAGGAGAAGAGTCACATAAGAGGAAGACCATGCTGTGTCCGTGCGCGTTTGTATGTATGTACTTTTTCATTTGGTACAGCAGGATTGTTTTTATTTATATAAGTGATTAAAAAGAGGCTTTTTGAGTTACCTGAGGCGGCGGCGGAGACGCTTCACGCGACGGTGTTGCTGCAAAGAGAATAGAGGGAGCGACGTTGAGCGGCGAGCCACGAACGAATAAGGGTTTTGACATGTGCGAGGAATTGAGCGGCGGCGGCGCTGCTTTTACCAGCGACGAAGTGTTCTCAACAGTATCAAGGTATTCTCACTCGACAATAGGTATTCGCCGGATCGCCGAATGTGTGGGTATTTTGTTCGCGAGTACGAACACGACGCTGTGATTTTTTTTCGCGTGTTTGCGTGAATTTTTTTGTCGAGATGTGCGAAGTTTATTTAAAATCGAGATGATAGTTTGGGAAAATTTTTTTTCTTGATCAGAAATTTCGAAGTATTTTATTACAATTTTTTATTCTTTCTTTTTTTTTTTTTGTAATTTGTGGTGCGGTTATTTTTTGTACAATTTTTTTTTTCTTTTTGATTGAAATGGCTCGTGTTGTATTCGTGTATTGTTGTGCGATGAGATAATGGGTGTAAAAGGTTGCCGACTTTTTGCTATCAATTTTTGTCAAAGTGTTACTAATTCGCGATAAATCGCTTAAAATGGTTTTCATTTTGAAAAAAATTACTTAATAGCACTAATTTTGTGTCGAATATTTAGTGTTATTGTATAAGCGGTTCGTCTTTGCAGGTAGTATGGTGTATTGTTATTTTTACTAGATTTTTTTTTTTTTGTTTTGTATCATTTATAGGTCCGAAATCTGAGATAAAAAGAAGAGCGGAAGAATGGTGTGCACTGTCGTTGGTAACGATATCAACCGACGGTTCGAGCTCACCATGATGCCCGCAATATTCGCCTTATTCTTTATATCCGTGGTTCTTGGCGGAAGTAAGTAATCAGTTTTTCTATATTTTCGTAAAATTTTTTCGTGACTAGACGATGATAAGACGTCAATGCGAAGGATCCATTTTTTCGTCTCGATCGACGATGATCGCCAGGAAGTGGTCGTCTGACGTGGATTACTTGCAATACTTACAGAGAGAATTGTTAAAAATTTCGATTGGATGGCATTACCTACATATTTTTTTAAAATTTCTTCTTTGCTTGTTAATTGATGAAAATTGTTCGTTCATTCGTCTGAACTGGATTTTGTGATGATTACTTAATGTTTTACGTGAAAGCAGTCAACACAACTGGGTTTGGCTTTGTTATCCATTTTGTATGTCATCAGTCTTCAGCCATCACTTATGATTTTAACTGCTTGTGAATAGTGCTGGTCTGCTGGGTAATGGTACTGGAGTTTATACTGGCTTGATTTTTTTTTTCTTGTTTGCGCACCATTTACCTACTTACATCAGCTGTGGGCATAATGATGTTCTGGTAATACCTAGATTTAGCTACAGTAAAGGGGTTAATTAATTTTTTGTGTGATAAGTTGATTAATTTTGAATTTTTAGGTGATCATTCAAAAGGGTTTCTTTATACTCTCTAAATGTGAATTAGTTGAAATTTCACCGATTCAATTTATAAAAGTACGGGCGATTTTTGCAATAGTTATTTTGAATTTTTAATAGGTGATTCAGTAAATGTACGTGACTGATTTATTTCTTACATTTAAATAACCATTCTACTGACGACTAATTCGTTGAAGAAATGAAGAAAAAAAAAATCAGATTCGAATAGATGAGAACTATTAGTAACATAGGCGGATCTAGAGGAGGCCTGAGTGGGCCAGGCCCTCAGTTTCTGGCCCGATCAATTTTTTCCAAACGATTAGAAAATTTTTTTCGAAGCCCAGAAAAAAATAAGTGTTGAATTAACCTTGATAAATTCAAACATTGTAAAAATTAAGGATTAGTGGAAATTAAAATTTTGTAAAAATGGAAAATTCTGTAAAAATGAAAAACTTTGTGAGAATGGAAAATTCTGTACAAATTGAAAATTCTGAAAAAATCGAAACTTTTGAAAATTTCGTGAAAATTTAGAATTTGTAAAATAAAAGATTTTGTGAAAATGGAAAATTCTGTAAAAATTGAAAAGTCTAAAAATTTTATGAAAATTGAGAATTTGCAAAAATGAAAAATTTTGAGAAAATGGAAAATTGTGTAAAAATTGAAAATTCTGAAAAAATTGAAAATTTTGTGAAATTTGAAAATTCTGTAAAAATTGAAAATTCTGAAAAAATTAAAAACTTTGTAAAATTTGAAAATTCTGTAAAAATTCAAAATTCTGAAAAAACTGAAGTTTACCCCCTCACCTTTCATTCAAAAAAAAAAAAATTCAATTCTTTTGCCATCTTGGCCCAAGTTCGGCCTTGTGTGCCTTGAAAAAAAAAAAAAAAATAGATCCGCTTAGGATGGAAATGAGCTTATTGTTGTTTGGTGTCAAAAATAGATTTTTTTCCACAGTTTTGACATTGGAAAATCGAATGATTCGTGATTACCAGGGATGCTTCCTATAATAATGTCGACCCACTTGCTAAATGAATGACTGTCTTCGTAGAAGCTATAAAAAGTGAAAAGGTGTTGGGCGACGAGGTAAAAAAAAATTCCCTTAATCTATCGGGCTCCCAATGCATTATTTTGGTTCACTTTGTATTCATTCCTAGCGTAAGGTTAGGAGCACAAGACATGGGAAAGTACCAATAGAAAAGCCATAGCTGCGTACGAAACAAAGGTACATAGAGAGCTGCACGATGGTATTTCGCTACACGTACAAAAGCGCACGATTTAGGTTTTTTTCCCTCCATTTTTTCCCCGTTAGTAGTATCGCCATCGAGGTGCGTTTTATACGCGAACGTATACAGTCCATGGTTTGTCGGAGCTCGCACAAACGGACAAGGATTAAATTGTCAGCTTTTACAACTTACAATAGACGCGTCGCCTCGTAAACTTTACCTAAAACACTTCCAAAAAATTCCAATTTAGGTCCACCCTTTTTTTCCTCGTATTTCGCACCGTTCATCTCTCACCCTCTACCTCGTGCTTTCATACTTCGCCATTCTGCACCGTGGGCCAGAAAAGAAATATTATTCGGATCTTTTACCATATACACCGCGTCGAATTAGTGCCAATTTCGTAAAAAAAAAAATAAAAAAAAAAGCGGAAGAATTCTGTTATGTAACTGGACTTGGCAACGTAAACGAGCAAAATAGCATATCTGAAAAAAAAGAGAGAAAACTCTTCAACTTTCACTTGAACCGGTGAACGAGCTAAAAATCGAGCAAACGAATAAACACTAAACAACTTGGTGAGGTCTCAGGTGTCTCGACACTCGGGCTGGTGCGCTGTGCTAAGAAAAACCTACGCACTATCATCGCCATAGGCGTAAAATACACAGCGACCGGGCTAAACTTGGGCTTCGGCTTGAGATTGGGCGTGCAGAATAGAATGGCGCCAGATGAACCTAAGCATCGTTTAATAGCTCTTTCTTTCTTTTTCTTTACCTTTTGATATACGCTCGAATAATTTACGGATACCTTAAAAACTCTCGACTAATGGTTTACCGCCATCGCCATATACGCCGTGCGCCACCTCCGATCTTCTTCGCAGTATTTCCCGACCATTGAAAAAGTATAGCGTACAAGTTGGTTTTTTCCAGCACGTTCACGCAACGATGCAATGCGGTATTAGAACCCATAGAAAAGGGCAAGAATACTTGATACATAATTTTGATAACTCGCGGCATTACGTCTAGCCATTAACGAGATGGAACAGGTCGCCTAGAAACATTCATTTCGGTAACCTAAAACTTGGCCGACTGCGGCCGCAATCCGGTCGCTTAGAAGTGGAAAACTTTGCGCGAAAGAATTTTCCTCCGTTTTCTGATTGTGTGAGTGCAGTGTAGTACTTCTACCTATTCGTATACTTATCGAAAAACCATTTCGAAAGGCTAAACTTTTTCTACAGACTCGTCCTGGTTGGCGTCTTCTTGTTGTTCTGCTTTTTCTTCTTCTTCTTCTTCGTTATAATTAATATTTTAATTTATTCTCGATCCGTTTTCCGGGCATTTTTTTTTTTTTTTTTTTAAACCAAAAAAAAAAA
>FIZT01011739.1:0-20226 GCA_900065295.1 Paracoccus marginatus | reverse complement strand
AATTGCACCTCTGAAAGGGGTTACCAAAATGGCCTTTGGAAATCTTAAAATGACCGTTTGACCTTGAAAAAATGCTCCAAAATTTTTTTCAAAAAATTCAATGGAAGCCCTGGGTAATGTCCAACATCCCTGCAAGTTTGAAAGAATTCGATTGAAAACTACGAAAAAAAAAAATTTCAAAGAAAATCGGTATTTCACCTCCATAAAAGGGGTTAGAAGGGAGGTAGGGAGCTAAAAATTTTGTCACGGAGTTTTTAGACCATAAGGACCAATTTCCAGCAGAAAATTTCAAAATCCGTTCTCAGGCTCAATTCACCATACTTAATGGGGGTTATAGCCTTAAAATTTTTTAAAAATTGAAACATTTTTGAAAATTTTTCAAAAAATTGATACATTTTTGAAAATTTGAAATTTTTTTATTTTGAAATTGAAATATTTTTGAAAATTTCAAAAATTGAAACATGTTTGAAAATTCGAAAATCTTTAAAAATAAAAAAATTGGAAATTGGAAAAACTTGAAAAAAAAAACAAAAGAAATTCAAATGATAAAAAAGTGATAAAAATTGAATTTAAAACAAAAATGAATACTAATGAAATTACAATTTTCTCAATTTAAAAAAAAAATCAAAAACTATAAAACTGTAGTTCTTTTAAGCTTGAAAATACATAAGTTTTGAAAATTTTTTGAAACTACTCAAGGAAGTTGAGTTGAATGAGCATCGAATTTGATAATTTTGAATTTCTAAAATTTTTATAAATATCCTGATGCTAATCGGAGTGGAGAAAAAATAAGATTGAAAAAAAATCCAAGTTGCCTCGAAAAAATATTTTACAAAAAAAATTTCGTGTGAATAAATGGAAAGAAAAAAGAAATCTAAAAACATCAATCACTTTCGTGTGAAAAAATCGAAAGCAAATCGTTAAAATTTCTGTTGAAAGTAGATTATAATCTTACGATCTTTCTCGATTTCTGTCTCCAACGCAAAAAAAAAAACTCAACCCATTCACCTCTGAGTAGATATAGGTATATTGGTAGGAACCCGATGTCAAAAAAAGAAAGAAAAAAAAAACAGAAAGAAAAAGAAAACCCGCCCTCGTAATTTTTCCTCGTCAAACGACGTACCTACACGATTTTGTAACGAGTTTGAACATGCACGTCCACAATCGAGTCAAACGTCGACTCGATCATTAACAAAAAAAAAAGTATTACTCGGGGTAAATGCCACCCACAGCGTTAGGTAAAATTCTCGTTCACCTCTTTCTCCGCCTGCAATAACGGCACCAACGCGAGCGATAAAAATTTCTCAATATTAATATCCTGGTCGAAATTTCTCATATTGCGCGTACGTATGCTCGCTTATATATTATAATCGTATCCGCGAACAAGTTCTCGCTCTATACGATATTTTTATATCCACTTATGCTAAATAGAGCGTCTTTAGAGAGATAGAGAAGAAAGAGATAACTCGCTTATATGTATGTCAAATTCGCCCGCATAAAGAATCATATTACACGAAAATATTGCGAAATTAACTTCTATCTGTCTATCTAGCAGGTATTTAGGGGATGACAACGCCGACGGGGACGCAGGATCGATCCATTGTATATGAAATTCGTCGCCTTTCGTATGTATACGTATATGCATGCATATACGATATACGACAAGGTAAAACGACAAACAGCTCGAAGCGCGTATTAGAATATAATTATACATAGCGAGAGGGGCGAACCGCGTGGTAATATTTATCAGCGCCTTGTACCTTGTCGTATATCCGTTTTTCGGCGACGTGATTGTAAATAATACAAACATGCAGATTTACTTCCAATTTACTTTCACACGTTGGATCTTATTACGTTGTAACCCCTTTCGACATTTACAGACCAATCTCGTCGAGTTACCTTTTCTTATTTCGCATTCCTACCGTGATAAAGTTCTAAAAGCGAGACCGATGCAGGACCGCGAGAATTAATTAATGGGTTTTGACACGAAGACGAGAGCATCGTGGTGAGATTTACTACACACCAATGCATAAAAGGACGGCGAACGCTAAAGGTCAACTAGAGAGACATGTATCTACGAGTACCTTGTACGTATATCTCGAATCGAGGATGCATTAGCTTTTTGTACCGAAATATTGATACCTACGTGCGAAATATTTCTCGTGGGAAATATATCGAACCGACGAACGGTGTCGCGTCTTCTAATACGAATTTTCCTACAAACCTTTCCACTCTGAGCGGCCGCGACCAATAAAAAAAGAAACCGTAAAGTGGTAAATACGAATGAAAATACTTTCTCATTCGGTGCCAGTCAAATATGTACTAAATTACATAATATCAATTTTTTTTTTTGACGAGAGTCAAGTATCCAATAAAGTCGTCTTGTGACGCTATTAAAATGAGACGAAACGAACATACCAGGCGATTTTGCAACGCCAAAGAATTTTTCCTTCTCCTTACGAATGTCTCATCATTGTCATTTGCATATTTATAAAAATTGTTACGATCGTTTGGATCAGTTCAATGGGTACCAATAGCAGACCTATGAATTTTTCTCCAAAAATTACAACCGTCGAGTAAATTATAACGCGGTTAATTTCAAAACGCAGAACGAATGAAAAATAACTCCCCTCCCCTCCCCGCGTGTTAGGCTCTATACAGGGTGGAACCCACGAACGCGTTAATTAATGATGGTATTTCTCGACTTAATTTCTCGCTTCTTTCAATTTTTTCCTTTACGACGAAAACGAAAAATACTCCGAATATTCAACTTTTTTATGAAAATTATTTGTTTTTCTCGTATAATTTTTTTTTTTTTACTTCGCTTATTCAACGCGGCATCGTCGAGCCAACGCAGCAATGACTCGAAACTCAAAAGCGTGAAACTGTTCTGTTATTTGTCACAACTTCATTAATTTTTGTAATGATTATAAAAGGGAAAAACCTAGCCGGGGTGTCTTTTCTTTTTTTCCTTTTTTTGCTACTTTCACTGGGTTTTAAAATTATTTAAAGAATTAATGCTCGTACTTTGAAATAAATTATAACGCTTGATCGTGGGACATGTCGAGCAGTTGGGCCTTTTCTTGTTCTTTTTTTCAGCCAGTTATTTTAATGAATCATTTCGAGTGTCGTATATGTAAATGCAAATAACTTTTGGCTGTGAGTGGGGGTTATTTTAGAACTTTAACTGTAGAGTGCGAAGGATAGAAAAATTCCGCCTTCGCTGCAGGTCAAAAAAAAAATGGAAAGACTCATTTCGTATCGAAACGACCGTACTGTGGCCTTGGGATTTCTGGCTTTTCTTTAAAAAATTTTCACCAGTTTCGCTCGGTTGGTCTAGGCAAAGGATTACTTTCATTTTCGCTGTAATGTTCTTTGTAGGAAGCATGGGAAAAGTTGGATTTTGAAATCTTTATGGAATTGTGATTTTTCATCAAACTTCCCCAATATCTTCTCAGGGTTTCATCTTACAGTAAAAGTAGATCAGTAATTTTTTCTTTTACGCTCAATTTCCTACAGCTTTTGTCTGAGAAATTTTTTTCTTCGATCATTCGGTGAGAAGGTAGAGGGCCCTGATGAAGAGTGGGTTTTTGGAAAATATGCTCCAACACAAAAATTCATCATTTCGAGAGTTACTATTCAAAACAGGTCAAAGTTGGTATTTAGGCTCACTTTGAGGTCTAGATTGAGTCATCCCAGTTTCAGACTCCTAGCTCGAAAATTACGTCAGGGCCTTTTCAAGGGGGCGGGGAGGGGGCTCCAAAAAAGGGGTCAAAAATGTTAAAAAATTCAGATTAATGGTTAGGTACCTTCTTTGTAATCTACATATCCAAAAATGACTCCTCCAAGTCATCCCCACCCCCTGTGGACCCAATAATGTGTATTTTTTCGCCATTTCGTTGCAGTATACGACAGTTACACATCAAAAATTCGGCTCTCCTGTTGAGACTTTTGATCGTGCAGAAAATTTTCTCAGACAAAAGTTGTAGGAAATTGAGTGTAGAACAAAAAAGTACTGAGCTACTTCCGCTGTAGAATCAGACCCTTAGGAAATATCTGGGAAAACCATTTTGGAGAGAGGGTACAGCTTGATCCTAGTGAAGTAAAACGTGTATTTTGGTCATATATATTTTCATTTAATTTTTTCTATTTTTTTAATCTGTTGGCCTCGATATTTTCCACTCCCTCTTGAAAACCAATTTTTAATTTCAAAACGTCGAAGAATTAGAAATTTACAGAACCTTCTTCTTTCCACTTTACCTCTCGTGAAAGGCCCAACAAAACAATCATCTTCAAAAGAGACGTCTAGTCTGGAACTTCATACCACCGAGAGAAGCCTCCAAGTGCCAAAATCTCGTTCTGCAATTATCGCCTGATTTCTTTCAATATCGAAAGAAAAAACTGTAAAATTATTTTAAATGGCGATTGGCCAAACTCGTCGGCTTTCAGCCAGAATCGCAATACTAGGTTTAATTTCTCAAAAGTAAAATTATACGTAACAATTTCAAAACGAAAGCTACGCCGTAATTAAATAAAAGTTGAGATTTAATTTTCGCGACAAAGTGAATCTCCCTCCTCTCTTATTTCGTATTCTATGCTTTGCGGAGTAAAAAAAGACGCTGGCGAAATAATAAATTAAACTCTTTGAATTAGTATTAGGATGGGGTACGTTTTTTAAATCTTGGTGAAATTTTTCAGTCGAATTATTAATCTCGAGTTTTTTTTTCTCTTCTAATTGAAAGGTACCTATTTACAAAACGAAGTTTAGGTTTAGCTTTCATATAAATTCATCTAAATACCGCATTTCAGTCAAACCGAACTGCGCCACGTGGTGTTTGTTTTCTTGGTCCGAATCTTTACTTATACCTAAACTTAAGTTACAGCCATTCCGAAGTCATAAAAGCTTTCACGCGTTCGCGCTCATTTCCACATTATGCTTATAAAATATTATTTCTGAAACTCGCCAAAGGCTGAAAACGACCACCACGAATGGGCAGATAGATACCAAATACCTAAATGAATTCATCGCATCGTCTTGTAATATACACTATACAGAGGCGTTGTATTACGTAGATACTGCAAATGTACTTACCTACCTACCGAAATAATGAACACCATACCACCTTTAGCGCATCTTTCAGATTAACGTTCAGCCAAGTTAATGAAGTTTCTCTCTCTCTCTTTCTCGTCTTTGTGCATAAATATAATAAGACAAGAATACGCAAATGTAAATAAATGAAAATACTAATGGAATAAATAATACAATAGATGATGGAATTAATACCCACGTTTATGACAAGGCTGCTTTGCCAATTCCCATTTAAAACTCGTTGTCAGCGTTTGAAAAGGAATACATCCAAGTACCTATCCATCTACCTACCTAATTACCGAATTATTTGGCCAACTTTTCAGTTTCATTTTTCGACATTTAAAAAAATAATCAATATATGTACGTTAAACCGCATTAAAATTATAAACCATATATTCGTCATCTCATTCAGCTATCTACGTACATTTTTTAACGTATCTAATATGACTAATACGTATGTAGTTGTACAACATGTTGAAAGGTCAATCTGGCCAAAAGTAAAATGACCTAATTAAAAAATTCATTCGATAAAATAAGCTAGGAAATTAATTACTTTTTTCGCGACGTATAACGTCATGTCACCATCATGGCAATACAGCACGGTAACCTTTTTTTTTTTTTTTTTAATAATTCAACAAAATGGCTACAGTTAGCGAACGTTAATTGATAAGCCAAGTAACAAAAAAGTACCATCGGTTTTTCTTCCTAACTTTCAACGGCGGCTCTACCTATATACGTGCATAAATAATGTCGTTCATGAAAAATGCAATATCTTGATTCAATCTTCGTCGTTGTCGCATGCAATGAACCATATTTCCAGTCTTGCGAAATCGCACCCCAGCGGGTCAACGTTCAATGTGAAAATTTTTCATTGTTGAGATGATTGCCAGTGGTCATGAAAATGAAAGACTTATTCAGATGAGCGATCCATTGTCAAATCGTCCTCAAAATTGGAAGTAGGAGATCATTTATTTTTATTTTTTACTTTTGCACTTGAGAAAAGGTCGTTGATTGGGGATGAAAGGTGCGAAATTCACCTGGTATCTGTCGTTAGATATCTATACGAGTACATTCAAACCGCAGTAGCTGGTTTATTGAAAATTTTTAAAATATTTGGTTTTTCAAAAGCTAAAGGGGGAGAAGGATTGTCTCAGAGGTCGGATTTTCAAAAAATTATGTTATTCTAATGGAAATTTTTGTAATTGATGAAATCAGTGTTGCCACCTTTCGGAACTCGAAAACACATTGAGTAAACGAATATTTTGAAGTTGAACACAAAAACGATGAATTCAGCATTTAAAAAATTGAAAAAAATCGCAATAATGAACTTTTCAATGTGGAATCTAATATGATCGAAATTTTTATGGAACTATTTTTCGTTTACAAGGAAAAAAATCGTAAAAACCGCTCCAGTCCAAAAACCATTGCATACCAAAATTCGAAAAAAAAGTTCTTTGACGCTATTTGACTCACTAGTCAATCTCACGTAAAATTGAGTGAAAGTTCGAAAAAATCATTTTCCACTACAATTAGACGAAGAAATATTTTCACTGGCAATAGTGTAGCCAAGTATGAAAAAATACAAAAATCGAGACATTAAAATTTTTTAATTTTTTTTTCTTGCATTTTTGGTTGCATTGTCTCCTGTGAAAAATTGTTTTGTCAAATTTTAATCAAAATTTGTGGATTCTTTGCAATTCTTATAATTTTTTTTTCTCATTTATACGAAAATCTGCAGCGTGAAAATTTTTGCCATAGGTGATTTCACTTTCGAAAGTACATTTTCTAGGATTTTCCAAGTTTTTCAAATAGTCAATTTGGTTTTTTGGTGAGTTTTGAATATTTACCTACGTGATTTTTTCAAAGATCGGGAAAACAGGAACGCTGGATTCGTTAGAATCATTAAAATTCGCACCTCCTGCCCCCCCTCCCCCGCCATAGCGGTACTTAGGCTTCGAATGAGCATCTATTCAATTAGTTTAACCCGTTCTACACGAATATAGCATTGAAAATTTGATTCTCACCCTTCCATCCGATCAAGGGGCAAAAAACATCGAATTTTACCTATTTTTTGTAATTTTCACCAAATAGGGGGGGGGGGGTTTGATTTGAGAATTGGGGGAATTCCCGTGGTCAAATCTCAAAAGTAATTACATATTCGTGCTCGGGGAAGTCGAAATATATAGAATCGACCCCAAGAACGTCACATTTGCTCAACCTTGCTCAACGCGGGGGGCTGGTGCCTCGGAAGTATCTCCCCCGCACCCCCTATGGGAATCTCGAGAGTGCTCTTATTCTCTAAAATTTTCATACCAACTTTCATGCTTCTATCACTAATAGCCATATTTCTCTATTTACCAGCTGTACTATAGGTATTTGAGCATACCTATTCAAGGTTCCTCTATTCAAATGGCTGTAGCCTCACCCCCCTTGAAGGTAGGAGAATGGTTGATAGATCACTAGATCGGAAATTTGACGTAGATTACTTTATGTGCAGTCGTTTTTGGTCGTAGGACCAATATTTAGCGAGATATGGTCAAAACTGTGTATTTAACAGAAAACCCGTCTCATTCGGATGATTGTAGCCCCACCCCCCTTGTAGGTACAAGGACCGTTGATCAATCACTAGATCGGAAATTTGACGTAGGTTATTTTATGTCTGAGCTTTTTTGTCCTAGGATCAATATTTAGCGAGTTATGGCCCAAAAACTGGTTTTGGGGGGCAAAGATCCACACTGAGGGAGAACGCAAGCGTGGGGGAGTGGAGGAAGTTGTGCGGTTTTACTTCTATGAACCTAATAAACATATTCCAGCAATAAAATTTTTGCTGGCAATTATGTCCACTTCAACTCCTAGATTGCCTGGACTATTGGAAAAATTGCACTTTATTTTTACCATGAAAAATTGCAATTTTTTTACTAGGAAAATTGGAAAAAATTTCACATTATTTGCTAAAAAAATTATCGAATTTCATTTTACAGAAAAATTTCAACTTCACAAAATCATCTTTCTTCCAAATCGAAATAATAAAATCTTATTCCATTTTTCATCACCTCGAGCAACACTGACATCGAAAAAAAAAAATAACTTCCAAACACGCCATTCAGCGAAAAAGTTCTCAAACCCACGTTCCACCGCAGACCTTCGAATCGATGTATAAATATGTACATTAGCAGAAAAATGTTTAGCATTTGATTACCTTGATAAAAACTTCAATCAAATTTCACTTCACACTCGCATATAGAGCGATTACCCATCTAATTTCACGGCCATCTTGATCGCACTTTTTTGACGAGCGGCCGAATAATTAAAGCATAAACGATAAAATTTTATTGCTCGAAGAACCTTCGCCAGGCACTTGTAAAAAACATTTTTCGTCGCGTTGCTAAGTACGTACGTATGTACAACGTGTACGCTGTACGTATAATGAGAAGATAACTCGTCGAATACGTATTGTACAAGTAGATACCATATTGTGTATACGTACATTTGGTACGTACGAGAAAATAAGAGATCCCTCCATTTTACGTCATACACTATACGAAAACGTTTATAAATTCAATTTACTTGATTAGATTTCTTATTGGGGACTTTATCCGGGTACACGAACGGAGAGAATACAGGAGTCTGTAAGAATTCTCCGAGACCGCGAGACAGCGTCGGTTTCACTTCGGCTTCTTCGACGCAAATGCGTCCTTTGACGATGACGTAATCGGCTACGCCGTGGCAAACGGTACCCTGCGAAACGAACGTCGTATGAGTCACTGTTCCATTGAAAACGATACACCCATATTTTCAGCATTTTTATACGTACCTCGAATATATTGTAGTCGACTGCTTGGTGGTGAGTTTTCGACGATATTTTACGTGTCTTTTTCGGATTCCAGATTACGATATCGGCGTCTGAACCGACAGCGATGCACCCCTAATGGAAAATGAATCATAATATTATAACTTATGATAAACGTATTTGTGGAAGGGTGGCGAAGAAAATCTGTTTTAAATCTTACCTTTTTGGGATAAATGTTGAATATTTTGGCCGCATTTGTACTGGTTACAGCGACAAACTGTTCAGGCGTTAGGATACCAGGGGTGACTCCTTTTTCCCATACGATCGACATACGATCTTCGATGCCATTTACTCCGTTCGGAATTTTGGAAAAATCGTTCAATCCAAGCGCTTTTTGTTTCACGTTGAAGGTGCAGTTGTCGCTGCTGACTACTTGTAAACCGTCCCTGACGAAGGAGAAAAGATTTAAATTATTTTTTGTCGTGTTTCAGCGTATGAAAAAGCTTCAGTTAGTGTTGCTTAAATTACGACTAAAATTTAGTAAGCTTTCGGATTAGGAAGTTTACACCTAGATGAAGGTTAGGTACACCAATAGGTTAATAAATGGAAGATGAGACAAGTAGAGGCACCACGAGGTAGAGTTAGGATAACGTAATTATTCACCAAGGACTTTAGCGAATGAATTGAATAGGCTACTCTCTCTTTTCCCCATCTCACTCGTTAGAATAAACCAAAACACGAATACACAGAACACCATAAACAACTTGTTAATATTATAAAACTAGTCGAGAACTCAAAAATCAATTTTGTTAGCAAGATTCGTACTTTTCAATCGATCGAGAATGATTAAATAACGTAAAATGAGAATAAAGTTGTTTAGAAAGTTTCAATCTAAGCGAATTAATTCCCACCAGATTAAAATTAAGCATCAAGTTGAACAGATTGCTCCAAAAATCATTCGATTTCAAATCTCTATGCTCAAAAATACCATTTAAAAAAAAATTCAAACGAAATTTTTTCTACATCGATCTTGGCCGAATAAACACGACCCTACCCGAAAATATCCGAATAGTCCCGAAAACGAACGATTGCTTCCGAAACAGCACGAACATATCCGACTACCAAAATAAATACGAATTTACCCGAAAATATCCGACTAGGCCCGAAAACGAACGATTGCTTCCGAAACAGCACGAACATATCCGACTACCAAAATAAATACGAATTTACCCGAAAATATCCGACTAGGCCCGAAAACGAACGATTGCTTCCGAAACAGTGACTGACTTGATCCAAAAACGCCTGAGAACATACCATTCTCTACGAAACAGCACGAATTTTACCGACATCGCACTGAGTCTACCCAAAAACGCCCGAACATCATCGAAAACACCCGAACCATACCGACCAACCTTTTTACATAGAAAAATCCGGAAAATTTTGGGGAATTTGGCTCTCTCTTCACAGCAATCAATTTTATAATTTCACTCGTACGATCGAAAAGGGCTCAGAACTCAGAAGTGCGTCTAGTGGCTATTTTTTTCTTTTAAATGATCGACTTACGACGCCAGAAGAGTAAACAGATGAGATTTGGTTTCCTGATTGAATCTTATAGGAGGGCTGGTGACAAACAGTGGCGACTTCTTATTCGCTTTGCCAGATACTCCCAGCGCTGATGATAACGTCTCTCCGTAGACTTTTTGTCCTTTCGGTTTTCTATTTTTAATGGCATCCGCAGCCGACATGCTCGACACTCTGGTTACGTACAAAGGACATTTCACCTGCGCCAAAAACACACCCGTCCCACTTACCGTTCAGTACAACATACAACAACAGTGTCGAGAATACCTATATACTCCTTCGAAGTATTCCGTATCCTAATATCTATACACAGGTATATCGTAGAAGTATGTACAATACAAACCAAAACAAAAGCTACCAGGTGCAATTCACCGCTACACATAGCTACAATGATTATGATACATGCAAATCATCACACACATACACGTGCGTGCGATACAATCCCATACCAATACCAGATATACTAGAAAACACCTTGGATAGGGTAGGGAATAACCGTTTTAGGGGAAGTAACCTTTGAAATATTCAAGTTATTATAATGTACATCGCTTTGGTAACCATGAACCGTCATATTAGTTACAAATCGATGTGCATTGTAAACAAAATCATGTCTAGAAGAAAAACTCATTTTCTTTCACCCTTCTCAGACGACCTAGTTTTTTTTAAATTCCAAATCCTACCACAAGGGAAGTTTTCTAGCACATCTATTGTACCGCGCGTATAATACATGTACGACAAACGACAATGCAAAAGCAGGCATGAAAAAACAACAACAAATACGCTGGTACGGGCTGCGTAAAAAAAATAGTATACATACATACGTACTTGGGATAAAAGATTGGAAAAATTAAGGCAGGTATATTGCGCGTATACTTACGAGGCGAGTAATTTTAATAATTCGGTAGGCGTGGACGGATCCGGCCTTAAAGGAGGTCCGAGTACGTGAGCCGCTCCGTCTTGGAAATTTAGACAAATGTGCTCTTTCAGATAGGTACCTATGGCCGCCACGAGCGTCTCTCCGAAAAGCTTGTTCTTCCTCGGACTTTCGGCTTTTTCTCGTCGTTTGGCCGCCAATACGTTGGCCGCCGCTTTACTCATTACATGCACTACATATAGCGGACATTCGACCTATGGAAATGCCAAATGGTACATACGTATGCGGCAAAAGCGAAAAAATTGTCAAAATAAAAAGCGAGCGCAGAACAGTCTCTGAAGAATGATCTTCGAGGAAGATTCTTTTTCCAAAGAAAAAGTTTGAAAATTCGTTCGCGAACGAATCTGCTTTTTTTTTACAATTTTGACCCGTTCAAAAAAAAAATCATGCAATTCTCGAACTACTTTGAATATTTTTCTAAAAATGGAAGGGAAAAGTTCTCGGAGGATTCAGTTTTTTTTTTTTTTAGAATCGTTCGAAAAATGAGTCCTTTTTTAGATAATCGTTCGCGAACAACTTTCCCATTTTTTGAAAAATCAAGAAAAAGTTCTTAAACGATTCAGATTTTTTTGGAATTTTACAAAAAATGAATCACATTGTAAACGAATCGTTCGCGAACGACTGGGAATGAATAATTTTCTTTTTCAAAGAATCCTTTGCGAACTACTTGGGGTATATTTTTACAGACCGAAAACAATCGTGAAATATTTTCTCCGAGTAAATCGTTCGCGAATGACTGGAAAATGAATCATTTTTTCAGAGAATCGTTCGCGAACTACTTTCAAATTTTTTCGAAAGACCAAAAACAAGTTCTTGAACGATTCAGATTTTTCGAGAATTTGAAAAAAATGAATCATAGTGTGAACGAATCGTTCGCGAACGACTAGGAATGAATTACTTTTTTTCAAAGAATCATTTACGAATTACTTTCAAATATATATTTTTTTAAATCGAAAGAAAATCGTTCAAACAATGAATCAGGAATCACTTTTTCCGGACAAATTGTTCGCGAACGACTGGGAAAAAATATTATTCGAAATTCTGATTTGTCCAAAAAAAGAATTATTTTCTCCAAACGAATCGTTCGCGAATGACCGAAAAATGAATCATTTTTTTCAGAGAATCGTTCGCGAACTACTTTCAAATTTTTTTGAAAGACCAAAAACAAGTTCTTGAACGATTCAGATTTTTTGAGAATTTGAAAAAAATGAATCATAGTGTGAACGAATCGTTCGCGAACGACTAGGAATGAATTACTTTTTTTCAAAGAATCATTTACGAATTACTTTCAAATATATATTTTTTTAAATCGAAAGAAAATCGTTCAAACAATGAATCAGGAATCACTTTTTCCGAACAAATTGTTCGCGAACGACTGGGAAAAAATATTATTCGAAATTCTGATTTGTTCAAAAAAAGAATTATTTTCTCCACACGAATCGTTCGCGAATGACCGAAAAATGAATCATTTTTTTTCAGAGAATCGTTCGCGAACTATTTCGATTTTTTTTCCAAAAATAAGAAAAAAAGTTTACGAAGGATCAGGTTTTGTTTTAATTGTTCAAAAATGAGTCACATTTACCTAAACGAATTATTCTTTCGTAAAAAAATAGGAAAAAATATTCCAAATGAATCAATTTTTATATAAACGAATTAGTTTTTTTCCCCTCAAAATTCCGAATCATTTTTTTTTTTCAAGAACAATATTAATAATTAAAATTTTTTCGAAGACTCGAAAACACCTATTCAATCGATACAAGTACCAACTCATGGCTTTTTCGTGACCTGTAATTCGATTCAACATCGAAATAATTTTAGCGAGTGAATTATTCGTGATACGGTCGTGTTTTGATAAGGTTTCATGGGCACGCATTTTGAAAAATAATATGTACATATGTACTTTTTCGAGCTATCCAACTATGAATATTCTCAATAATAGCTCGTTTTCTTAATATAGGTACTTAATTCTTTTCCCTCCTCCCACCACTAATCGAAACCTGCAATCAAAATTCCTCTTATGACAGTTATGACTTCATCCATCCAAAACATTTCAAATCATAAAACGAATTTTTTTTTTTTGAAAAGTCGTCTCCTACACCTTCCAAACTAATCGTTTCACTATCGTGAGAAACATTATAATTAGTGCGCTTGGATCACGAAACAGAATTAATAATTGATTACAAACGTAGAGCTAGTGTCGATTCGGACACATATTTAGCGATTTAATAAACGTGAAACTGAAAAATACACCCGAAGAAAGTAATAGACCCATCTCTGTTGGTGGTAAAATGCAGTGTACGTGTACAATTAACGTATGTATAAGGTGATCACTATATACCACGAAACAATCACGTGACCATTCGTGTGTGAATTTTCTACGCCAAAGAATAAAGTTCTGCGGTCAACTTCGAGTGAATTAATTATACCACACACACGCATCAGTCTTACAGAAAAAAAGCACGGTGCAATGTTGAATAATATATGTATGTACATCGTCTATAAACAACGTACATAGGTAGTACGTATGTCGCCCAATTGCTACTCGCAAGCACGCGCTTCCAGTTACCATTCGAGTCTTTTTCAATTTCAAGAAGTGTCGTCAAAAAGTCTATCGATTATCATCGAGTCGTTATAATTTTTTTTCATCATCAAAATGACTCGAATCGTTGAGCTAGAGCGTCGATTATTTTTTAAAAAGCAAACTAAATTAAGCGAAAAATATCTCATGGCGTTATTCTACCTAATTAGATGCACTATCGAGTCGAGGTGATTCGTTGATTACGTAATGTAATTTTTCTTCTCAAATTTTGCGAAATTTTTACAAGAAGAAATTTTGAATTTCCCTCCAAAAAAATTTCGCAGTCAATTAAAATTCAAAACTGACCAATTTATCAAAATCAAAAAAAAAAAAATTCAAAAAAAAAATTTCGATAAAAAAATTTATTAATCCTCAAAATTTGAAAAAAAAAATCAAAAAAAAAATTCCACACTGAAAATTTTTTTTTCACAAAAACCACCATTTTGGGGTACCAGAGAAATCCAAATAAACTCGAATCTCGAATCAAAAATCTCCTCCACCATCGAAGGTGGGTGTAAATTTCGAATCTACTCGAATAAAAACCTCTACTACGACGCAACGAATCATCCCACCCTCATTCAGCTGAAACCAGACTCTTCAAAAGACAGAAAATGTTTACCTGATTGGCGAACACACAAGCTCGAAATACAGCTTCGGCTTCGACTTCTTCGGGGCGAGACATTTCGTGTCCTTCCGGTCCAGTAATTCCGGCTTTGAGTAATTTTTTCGTATTCTACATCGAAAGAAAATAATAAAGAGATCATAATAACAGTATATTAAAAACCAGCTCCTGCGCGCCGCGTAGTCTCGTCTACCTCGCATCTTCTCGCGTACCCTGCAAGCCCTCGCTCTTCCTCACACGTTGACCGTTCCATCAGGCGAGACGTGTCCGCGACTAATTTAAACGCAGCAGTCGAAAATATAATTTATATAATAAAACTCGCCATCGTACGTACCTCTTTTATGAGAGTGCCATTTTCGGCGTGCACCATGGCGATGGCTCCTAGTTCTTTGCAGGTTTCAAATACGTGGTACATTTGCTCGTCTTCGATCATGTATAGGTCTTTATAAGCGAGGAAAATTTTGAACGAGTTTACTCCGTACATTTTGCACAGATCGATGATCTCTTGTTTAATCTGTAATTTGGAAAGCAGTGCGCCAACGTTAGTAACGAAAACATCTACTTACGTATATGTATAGACTCGATTTGCTCATAATCACTTACACTTTCGTTCCAGCTGGTCACGCCCATATGCAGACCGTAATCGCAGCACACTTTACCGTCGGCTAATTTGCGATATTTCATGTACGTCTGTATCATCGACTCGTCTTTGCGAGGAATGGCGAAATCAACTGTAAACCAAAACAGAGATGACGGGAAAAATCACATCGTGTTTCGGTCAACGTCTACGTCAACTCCTTATTTGTCTGCGCAGCCCATATCCGGAGCCATGTAAAATATTAATTACTCGATGTTTTGCTTTTTTTAATAACCCACCCAAGACGAAAAGAAAAATGTAATCGACCGCTAAATTACCGCACCAATTAACTCGCCGAAACAGTGTAAAGAAGATGATGCGTGAAAAAAAAACATCGCGATCTTAATCTGTACTGTGCGATCGGTCTCCGGGTCGCACGTGCAAACGCAAACCAGTCAAGTACGAGGTTGACTTACGTATAGTCGTAGTTCCGCCGACAATTGCCGCCTTCGTTCCGGTGTAAAAATCGTCCACCGATTTCTCGCCCATGAATTCGAATTCGAGATGGGTATGAGCGTCGATACCGCCTGCGAAAAAACACACATTTTTAATGCGACGAAGGCGATAGTGCGGAGCGAAGAGAGGAAGCTGAATTGAATTTTACCTGGAATAATGTACATGTGTTTCGCGTCGATTGTCCTCGTACCTCCGGGAATTATCATATTTCTTCCGAGCTGCCTGTAATGACGAAAAAAATAAATCGATGAGTATTACTCCGAGCGAAAGAGAAACGAAAAAATATGAAAGTATATGAGAATCGTAATTCGCAAATAAATCACATTGTAATTTTAACCAGATCGGATCTCGTTTATCGATATAAGAGCGGTCGAGTAATTAAAAACATTGACGGAGATCGTTTCGCGGACGGAGTCGAAAAGATGTGTAAAAGAAATTAAGTCAAATCCGGGGACTGAATCGTTCGCGAACGAAAAAGATTCATTTGTCAAAATTTATTCAGTCGTTCGCGAACGATTTTCAAAAGAAATAATGAATCAGTAACAAAACACTCGGAAATGATTAAGTGATTAACTCGTTCGTGAAAGACTGATTCTGGCAAATCGAGCGAATCATTCGCGAACGACTTCAATTTTTCTGCGAATAGTGCGAATACTTCATTAGAACTGCTATTCAAGATTCATAACCTGTAGTAAATTTGGAAAAATAATCAGCCATCGTCGAAAAATGAGAAAATTATTTTTCAATCATTCTCGAGAAGAGCATCATTTGAACCGTTTTTCAGACATCATGAACTTTTTTCAACTTTGAAAAATTGAATTTGTTCGCGAACGATTCGCTTGCGGAAGAATCGATCATTATCAAAAAATCTAAAAATTCATATTTTGACCATTTTTTTCTCAGAAGAAAAAATAATGAATCACTAATGAAAAATTTAGAAATGATTCAGTCGTTCGCGAACGATTCTGGTCAATCAAGTGAATCGTTCGCGAACGACTTGGATTTTTCTACGAATACTACTAGCGCATATTTCATCAGAATCATCGTGAAACTTCTCAACTATTCAGAAATTTCAAAAAATTATATTCGTTCGCGAACGATTCACTTGCGAAAGAATCGATCGTTATCAAAACATCGGAAAATTCATATTTTGATCATTTTTTTCTCAGAAGAAAAAATAATAAATCACTAATGAAAAATTTAGAAATGATTCATTCGTTCGCGAACGATTCTGGTCAATCAAGTGAATCGTTCGCGAACGACTTGGATTTTTCTACGAATACTACTAGCGCATATTTCATCAGAATCATCGTAAAACTTCGCAACTATTCAGAAATTTCAAAAAATTATATTCGTTCGCGAACGATTCACTTGCGAAAGAATCGATCGTTATCAAAAAATCGGAAAATTCATATTTTGATCATTTTTTTCTCAGAAGAAAAAATAATAAATCACTACTAATGAAAAATTCAGAAATGATTCAGTCGTTCGCGAACGATTCTGGTCAATCAGGCGAATCGTTCGCGAATGACTTGGATTTTTCTACGAATACTACTAGCGCATATTTCATCAGAATCATCGAAAAACTTCCCAACTATTTAGGAATTTCAAAAAATTAAATTCGTTCGCGAACGATTCATTTCGGAAGAATGATTCATTGTTGGATAATTGAAAAATCATTTTTCTCAGACCAAAATATGAATCTGTAACGAAAGATCAGGAAATGATTCACTCGTTTGCGAACGATTCAAACGAAGCAAGTGAATCTTTCGCGATCGATTTTGATTGTTTCACGAAATTCATGCGAATTTTTCACCAAAATCATCTTTAAAAATTCACGATGCGTACTACATTTCGAAAAAATGAATTTGTTCGGGAACGATTCATTTCAGAAAAAATTAGCCTCTACCGACTACCCACTCAGAAAAAAAAATTATGGATATCCCACGAGAAAAGAAAACTCATTCGTTGGTCCTGCAGACTCTCATCGTCGTCATAAAAATAATCTCATATTGCACCTAATCAAAGTATTAATTATTTTCAATCACCAGGACTTTCGGGACACACTGTAAATAGGTACGTAAGACGCTAACTAAAAATAGGTCTCGCGTTACGTTTGCGGTTTTACTAAATTGTATTCTTTTGTAGTCAGTTTTTTTAGATTATCAATAAATCGACGACACGACACAACACCACAGTGCAAGAAGGTCAGCTCGACTTGCATATTTCGGCGGCTCGAGATTTAACACGAAGATCGCGACTATTACCTATACATAGAAGGCTACATCTTATTACCACAAAATCTCCGCGTTACGCAATCGACAAAGTCGACAGGTCTATTTAGTTGTAAATTTATCCTCAAAAAAAAAAAAAAAATACATATTATCCTGTTACAGTGAAAGTTCGCGATGAACGTAGTACATGAATGAATGAGCTCGCGAGCACGTGTCGAGTCGGCGCGGCGCGTATATTCGGAATATTGCATAAGAGTGACAGCCAGATGAGCCAGAGTCGGGCGCGGCGCTGGTATTTGTAATACGCATTTTTTAGCCTATAAGACGACGAGGCGATTTATTTGGAAAATCAGAGCATATCGATATGTATGTAAATTATGGCCTGGCTGTATACTCGGCTGGGTATTGCCGAAGACGAATAATGAATGAGAGAAATATGTACGAGAATAATACATATTATACGATGCGGTGAAGCTGCCCTGGTTGAGCAGATGTAGCGGTATACCGTATACGTACGAGTACAGTGCACTGTACATATATGTACATGTCGATTGATTAGGTGAAATTGTACTTATAATACGAATGTGTGATTTACGAGCCGACAAAAGCTGCAGGAAATGGGAAAGTGTAGGTTGAAAGACGAGGAGTGTTTTTTTCCTTTCATTTCGCTAAAAGTGTGACGACCATTAAAAGGCTGGACGAGTGGATGGAGGGTTTTGAAGAGGCGGGTAACACTTATAAGCGTAATATAGGAGTGCTCGAATAAATCGCAAATGCAAATGCGAATCGTTTTTCCATCGTGCTAATTTCTATACGCAGGACAAAAGAATTATTGCGAAATTATTTTTTCTCGATTGATCGTCAAATTGCAAATGCTTTGAAAAGATCAGATTTTTTTCAAAACTTTTGAAAATACGTACACATATTTGGCCAATAAACAAAAAAAATCAAGTTTTTGAAAATTTTCAGGGTTTTGATTAATTTTTTGCAAAAACGAAAATTATTCAAAAATTGGGTTCTTGAAAATTCAATTTTTTTTTTTGCGAAAACGTAATTTCCAAAATTTTGAATGAATTGCAAAATTTTTCGAAAATGCAGTTTTTGAAATTTGTTATTTTCAGCTCGCTTTATTTACTTTTTGCCTCCTTTCCAACAAAATGAAATTTTTTTGAATATTTTCAACTTTTAACTCGTTCCTCATTTTTTCTTAAAAATGAAAATCCAAAAAATTTTAATCAACATTTGTTGATTGCAAAAATTATTCAAAAATGAAGGTTTTTTGATTATTCAAATTGTAAAACAAAATATTTCATGCTTTTGAAAAAATTCATTTTTTCTTCCACTTCACGCGAAAACAAAAATTTTAGCTTCAAAAATTTTGAATAAAAGCCCGACGCAAAAAAAATTAATAAAAAATATATATTACAAATATCAAACAAATTTTTGAAAATTTTTTTAGAGAAAAAATTTCAAAAATAATTTCAAAAATTGGTTTTTGAAGTTCTGTTTTTTCACAGAAAAAAAAATTCAAAAATTTTCATCAAACCTTTCTGTTCAATTTTTTTCCTCAAAAATTGGGCTTTGGAAAAATTTTAATTTTTTTTGTTTCTATTTTTAAACAGAAAAAAGTGCCAAAAGTTTGAACAAAAAGTTGATTGCAGAAATCATTCAAAATTTTTTTCCACTTTTCATATTTCAGAAAAAAAATATTTTTCAGAAAAAATCCACTTTTTCGTCCACTTTTCACCAAAACAAAATCTTGAAAATTTTGAATGAAAATTTCAGTTGCAAAATTTCTAATAAAAACTCGACCAAAAAAAAAAAAAAATAGAAATATCAAGCAAAGAATTATTTGAGAAGAAATTTCAAAAATAAGGTTTTTGAAGTTTTGAAAATATTTGCTCATTTTTTCATAGAAAAAAAATTCAAAAATTTTAATCGAAGGATGATTGTAAAAATCATTCAAAACTTGAGCCTTTGAAAATTTCCAACTTTGTGTTTATTTTTTTTCTCGCGAAAATTGGACTTCGGTAAAATTTCAATTTTTCGTTTCTATTTTTAAACCGAAAAATACTACATATCAAAAGCTTCAAATGCAGAAATCATTCAAAAATTATTTTTTTTTATAATTCATATTGCAGAAAAAATTATGTTTTGGAAAGAATACATTTTTTCGTCGACTTCTCACAAAAACAAAATTATGAAAATTTTAAATGAAAATTTCAAATGCTAAATTTTGAAGTAGAAACACGATCAAAAAAAAAAAAAAAAAAAATCATGGTGTCTACCAAATCACGAAAATGAA
>FIZT01011715.1:0-13075 GCA_900065295.1 Paracoccus marginatus | reverse complement strand
TATCCGAAGAAAACGAACAAATTTCCATAATGACCAAACATTTAAATGAACGCCTATTAAATACCTCTGTTTTTTTACCTTATTCAAAAGTTATTGAAGTAATTTGGTTATTATCATCTTTTAGTAGGAACATTAAACTACTTTGATTCAAAGTTAGGTACTATTGAAATCGTACGTTACTTATATTTTTAATGCTAAACGTTAAGCTAATACCATTCATTGAAAGTTACACTTACAATATTGTTGTTTTCGTTAGTTACTATACGTTAGATACTCATTATTTTAATATAATAACGTTGAGCTACCTATCTTCTGATGTGATTTATTCATTATTTCAGGTACCTTAGGGCCGGTTTTTCAATGCTCAGTTAAAAATTAACTGAGGAGTACATGTCTATGGGAGTTAACGGACAGTTATGTGCTTAACCGCCAATCAGAATCGACAGTTAAGTGTTTAACAGTCGGTTAGCGCCTAACCCGGGAATTGAAAAACCGGCCCTTAGTGTCGTTTTTTTACTTTTTTTTTGTTTTTGAGCTCATACTAGGTAATTGTAATTTTTACTATTTTAGTGTTAGTTTTTAGTGTTCGCATTCAAATAGGTACTTTTGTAAGGTCACTAGATCTCATTTTGTATGATTCTTGATCTTGTGATGTTTTTATAATTAAACCGAAATTTAGAAACATTTTTATTAATTAGTTATGCTCTTAGCAAGCAATTTCAACAAGACATGAAGAAATGAAAAAATGCATAAGAGATAGTAAATGATACAGCATTAGAATAATTTCATTCTTAAGAAAACAAGTCCAACGAAGTGATTCCGAATGCATCCGAGCAGTTCCGAAAAATTTGCTCAATTCCTCTCATAATACGCTGCTAAAATTTCTACAAAATTGACGCACAAGCACAAATTAGGAACTTGCACGAACTTCGGTTGGTGCTTGGTGCCTTGATGGGAAGCAGTTCGCCATTCTCAAAAATTAGGTAGTCACAGGTAGTCAAATAAGTCAAAATTTGTCAAAATTAAATAAACTGATTTAAAAGTTTGTAGGTTATCAATTTATAGAACATAAGTGCGATTACACGTTCAAACAATTTGATCAAATTGGGTTGCGATTCCTGACATTTTTGGGTGATGTTATCAAAAATGAACCACGAAGTTCAGGAATAGCAACTCTTTGACAAACTGTT
Organism: Paracoccus marginatus; assembly: GCA_900065295.1. Lineage (NCBI taxonomy): Eukaryota > Metazoa > Arthropoda > Insecta > Hemiptera > Pseudococcidae > Paracoccus > Paracoccus marginatus. The sequence goes on along the minus strand of FIZT01011715.1, from coordinate 11,885 downwards.
TAACCAAGTTTAACCCGTAGTTTGACAAACAATTTGAACGTGTAAATACACCAATACTTTTTTATTTTATTTAAAAATTAATGAAAATAGTTATAAACGTTTTCAAACCTCAACTTTTTGAAAAAATTTTTGGAATTAAGTAAGTATCTTGTCCAAGTTAATGAGTTTTCATTTGTAGAAAAAAAAATACATACATACATTCTACCTGCCTACTTACCCTCTTTCTCATTCGAATTACGAGTTTGTCGTTGGCACCCAATGGCCAATTTTGCTTTATTTCCTTAAAAAAATGTCATCCAAAATCCCAAAACGGACTCGCATTCTTATTCGGCCAGATAGGTATAGGCTATAGGCATCTAAACTAAACGAATTAAAAAATTCAGTTGAGCTGAGCCTTCCTTTCTTAGATCTGACTGTGGGTTTGAATTGAAGGGAAAAAAATGTATTCACCCGAGAGTGAGACATTATAAATTTTTTAAAAACAAGTAAATAACCATCCATAGTCCAACATTACTGAAAAAAATTATTTTTTCATTTCATTCTTAGTTAATAAATTATTTTAACGAGAAGTAGAAAAACAAAAACAAAACGGTGAATTAATACATTTTTTATTTTTTTGCAAAATTGCAAACCAATAATGACGTCAAACTTTTCGTCTTCTTGCCTGAGTCTTGATAACTTGAATTAAGGAATAAAAATATTAGAAATTATATTATATTATTATTATTTTATCAATTTTATTGTATATATTATGCTGCGTCCACACGACCCAATTTATTTGACAAAACTGACGTCAGATCAAATATATTGAAACGTGTGGACGCTACAAATATCCATCAAATCTGATTATTGAACGTAAGGACGCGATGACAGGTCTTTAAATCGATTTGACCAATTTATTTGTCAAACCAGATTTGTCAAATAAATTGGATCGTGTGGACGCAGCATAATATCAAGTTAAGTATGGTATGATTGTACATTTGTACTTCAAGTTTTAAAAATAAAAACAAAAAATTTTCTCAAAATAATGATAGGCAGATCATAATGCCTACTTATGCAGCAAATAGTGAATTCTGATTGGCTCATTTCAGAATGGTAATATTGGTAAGAATATAAAATACAAAATTCTCTCTTTTTTCAATTATACTGAACTTTTCTGTTTTTGTTTTCATTTATTTTTAATATTAAGAAAATTTTTAAAAAAATTTTTCAATTCAAAATAATCTCATCATACTTATTGTTGTTTCATATTTCAATGCATTTTTGAAAAACACGAAACACACACCAGACGAGGAGAAGTAAGGATTTTTTTGAACAGCGCATCTGCAAGTCTGCGCTCTTGCTCCCTGCGTCTTGCGTCACTTCAAGACTTCAATGCACCTGCACTGCACCCACTCCAACCCGCCCTCACTCACCGCGTCTCGAAGTCGGAAACGCCGCAACCGCATTCGATTTCAACGGTTATCCCTCTTTTCGTCGTTTCTTTCCTTCAATTTTTTGTGGCTAGAGAAATTTTGGTTTGTGAGTATTCCTCCATTTTGTTTTAAATTTACGATTACTGTACAGTGTACTACTGTACTGTGTGAATGTGGTTATTTCTGATCTTTCTTTGGTTGTATTTTTAAAGAATTGTTTTGTCTAATTCCACGATTAAGAATTGTATTATCATTTCCGCGTGCTATTGATTCCGGTGTGTGTTTTTAATATTCGCAGGTAAAACATTTTCACTATTTATGCAAATCGTCAAGGTATTATGATTTTCAACGTGGCTATCACGAATTGATAATTTCGCCGGTCGCATTCTTCACCAACTATTCTTTGTGATCAATTTACTGCGAGGCTCGTGTCTCGAATGCTACGTTATACCTCTATTCACACCTCATATTGCTCGATTAGATCCAAACTAACAGTATTCGTTTTTTTTTCCAGAGATGACCGGACGTCGAGGCAATAACGCGAACCGCTTTGGCAACCAGAAGAAACCTCAAATGCAGAACCTTAACAGGAACCGATTATCGGGAGGAAAATCGAACAACTATTCTGGCGGCGGATTAATCAATCAAGTCAGCCCTTGGTTATCTCAAAGTAACAACAACAGCGGCTCGTCTTTTAATTCGCTGGGTAGAAACCTTGTCAATGATCCTCAAGCTCAACTAGCGTTGGCTAGTAACTTACTGAACAACTTGCTATCCCCGTCGCAGATTAATAAATTATCGCAGGTGATTATTCGTTGAACACGTGGTAATCTGGTAGGTTTTAGTATTTATCCGTTGACAGCTTCTACGGTAATTTCTCATTTTACTGTGGACGTTCCCTGAAATGGTAAAGTGTACTTGCATTTTCGAAACAATTTACATATTGCAAGTTGGAGTACTTTCGAAAAGTGTTTCGGTGGTACATTATTCAATAACGTATTCTTTTCACTGACAGCTTCCATCGTGTGATTCCTAACGCGGTGGACGTTCCCTGCAGTGATATATCAATATCACTTTTCGGACTTTTTATTCGTTTTTACATCGTAACGACGAAGTATCCGTGAATGATACATTTTCATAGTGGTTTTTATCCTGTTAATGATCGTGAATTTCGATGAATTTATTGTACGCCAAGCCTATTATTTTTTGTGATTGCTTTGATAAGTTGTAGTGTCTATTGCAATCATCGACGATGATTGCAATCAACGTTAGTTGCCAAATTCGTATTCAGTGTGAACTTAACTCACTGATAGCTTCTGTAATTGCGATTCATAGTTTTACAGTCGTTCCCTGCAGTGAAAAATCAAAGTAGTTATGCTATGTTTTAGCGATTTATTTTCGTCTCTAGAATACGAATAACTATAACAGTTTATAAAACTAATTCCATGCAAAATTTATGGAAAATCCGATTGCCCGCCCATGTTTGGTTTGCAATTGGATTGCCTATTTTCCTGATAACTTTTCCCAATTCACTGATAGCTTCTGTAATTGCGATTCATAGTATTACAGTCGTTCCCTGCAGTGAGAAATCGAAACAGTTGTGCTATGTTTTAGCGAGTCATTTTCATCGCTAGAATACAAACATCTGTAACAGTTCTTGAAACGAATTTCGTATCAGATTGTTGAAAAACTTTCAGTCTAGTTTGTATGTAGTAAATTACGTGCGCTATCTTTCGATAGGTACCCCGTTCCAATTCTATCTAACTCACTGATAGCTTCTGTAATTGCGATTCATAGTATTACAGTCGTTCCCTGCAGTGAAAAATTAATACAGTTGTGCTATGTTTTAGCGATTTATTCTCGTCACTAGAATACAAACAACTGTAACAATTCTTGAAACGAATTTCGTATCAAATTGTTGAAAAACTTCTAGTCTGGTTTGTAGTAATTCACGTGCTTATCTTCCGATAACTCGTACCAATTTCGATCCACTGATAGCTTCTGTAATTGCGATTCATAGTATTACAGTCGTTCCCTGCAGTGGAAAATCAATACCTACAGTTATTTTAATATGTTTTAGCGATTTACTTTCTTCACTAGAATACAAATAACTGTTACAATTTATTTTACGAAGTTTTCATCGATTTGAGTGAAATTTTTATCTCATATCTCTGGCCTAAGCTGTATGTATGTAATTGTACTATATAGTGTACACTCTCGTTAGCATACTATAGCTACCTATTTTTTCAACTCACTGATAGCTACTGTAATTACGATTCATAGTATTACAGTCGTTCCCTGCAGTGAAAAATCAATACAGTTATGCTATGTTTTAGCGATGCATTTTCTTCGCTAGAATACAAATAACTTTGACAAATAATGAATTAAAATTTCTTGGAATTAATCCACAACTTTGTCTCTATATTAGCAACCTACCATGCTCTTATGGACTTCCTTTTTGTGGTAAATTAAAATCTAGTAAATTCAACTTTATTTTGTAACAATGTTGTTATAGAAATATACGCTACTCGGACATCGTACTTCTGATATACCTAATTTATGCTTATGTTAGGCTACTTTGTTTCTCTCAACTAAATTTTTTACCCTTACTTTTTGGGTAAAAATGCTCTAAAGCCCGTGAATTCTTTTCAGCCTCCATCTTTACTGAGTCTCGGGAACATGTCGAATTCGGGATCAAACTATGGTGGAAATCAGTCTTACAATCGTGACCGTTACGGTTCTGGAAGACCAAATCCGGGAAAGGTTCAAAAACGCGACGATTACAAAAAACAGGACTTCAAGGTATTAATTTACGACGCCAGTTGTCGTTTAATTTTATTTTCAGCTATCGAATACGCCTGTGGTATTGTGTGAGTTTGTTTGAGGACAAATTTCTGGTTTTGAAAATTCATGTCATTCTTCGAAGATATTTGTTTCCTTTATTGACTTGGTTCGTATTGTATTATTTTCTATGTCCGAGTTCATTGGACTTCTCTTTTACGAGAAAACGATCGTTCTGATACGTGTAGTAGGTATTGAATATATTTTTTTTAAAACTTAGGTTATTCAACGTGCGATCTGTTGCCTCGCCAAATGTACGTCCTTTGTTTTTTAATCGTGATTTTATTTTAAGATTTTTTTTCATGGTGTGAACGGTGTGTCTTTGGTGAATCGTTTGGTTTTTATTTTGTGTTGTTCTGATCACACGTGTAGTTCAATATTGTTATCGCGAACGTGTGCTTCGTTATTGTATTGGTTCGAAATGATTGCGGTTCGCTAATTAGAACCTCCAGGTATTTCTGATCGAGTCGTTACTGCTGCGTAAGGCGTTGTTTCATTTTTAAAATTCGATGAATTTTGCTCTTGAAAATACTGAAGCTTCTATATCGATGCTGTTTGCTGTTATCAGAGATCAGAGAAATCGATTTTCTTTTTTTGTTCATTCATCTATTGATTTATCTATTTGTTGAAGCGTTTTCTCCTGTTGAAATAAACAGATCGATTTGAAACCTTGACAGTGATTGTAGTTAATGTGAACGCAAACCTGATTGGATTTTAGCACAATTATGTATGATGGTTAGAATGAGTAGAGGCGAAGAACTGTTTAAATTTTGGAGTCGATCAGTGCCCTGAAAGTTGAGCCTTTCAAGTTCAAAGTTCGTATCAGTTTTTGAAAATATCTCGAAAACAGTGCGTCGTGGAAGAAATTGAAGGCCATGAGGACGGTCCAGAATTCTGATCTCAATCTTTACAATTTTGTATCTTAAGAACCGTGTGTCTAGTTTTCAATCGTTTCGTGACACAATTGATTCATCTTCTATCATCCATCGATGTTCTCATTTCGAGTGTTGTTTTTCACGAATCTTATACTTTATTCATTAATTATTATTTTCCTCCTTCGATCGAATATTTCATAGAATGATCCGTCGCAAACCTATGGATTCCATAGATCACCATGCAATGGTAAGACTAAACCGACGAAGTGGTTACTCATCTTGTCTATTTTAGGTTTCTTTATAAGTGGCAAACAGGCGACAGAGACAAATGCACGTTGAATGTATACCGCGCAGATTTCGTCCTTACTTAGATTATAATATAGATTTCCATCGTTTACACGTAAATCAACTTCGAGAAGACGCAAGGAATCCTACCATAGATTTCTAATAATTCGATTCTCGTCTGCGTTATTTTGGTACTTGAGCATATGTACGCCGGCCGAGACGCTTGCACGGCGATTAATTTCTTTTATAATTTACGACGATGTCGCATTTCGGACATATTTTTGCGCTTTTTTGTGTACTATTATTTTTCTTACGCTGGTACCCATTTCGAAACACGTGTAGACGAATTTCGTAATTTACAATTTGCTATTTCGTATATCCCTGCAATTCAGAATAAACGTTTCGGAAACGATCGCAAGAACGTTGGTTTGAAAAAAACCGACCAATCTAATAAGAAATCCGCTGGTGACGAGAAAAATGTGCAGGAGAAAAAGGATGTTACTATCAGTACTGCTACTGCTTCTTCTGTCGCTACTTCTACCGTTTCTACGACAGATTATAAAGAAGAAGTGAAAATCGATAATTCGGAAAAACTTGACCAATCCGCGAGGTAAGCATCATCTTTTTTTCTTCCTCCACTCATTTCGCTCTACGTAACTCCACCTCTCTATGTGGTGTACGTCAGCATTTTACTTTCGTTTTTCATCCGACCTGTATGCCAGTCAATTCCTTTCGAAGAGCTTTTTTTTTGATAAATGAAATTTTTTATTTTTTTCAATTTCGTTATTCTCTGCTGTTACGAGAGTGTAGGGTATTGTGAAGTTATTTTCTCAATCGTTGTGATGAAGAAATGAGCTGGCGGAGTTATTTATCAATTTGTAGAGGCGCTTACGAGCGTCTACTGCGTGTGTGTGTATTTCTTCGCTCGATCATTTTTTTCATGAGCAGGAGTGTGTATTTCGTGATGGCTGCGATACGCTGCTGACAAGATGTATTCATAAATCGTATGTATTTTCTAATTTGTAGCTCTAATGAGGCGAAAAAAGAAGACAAAGTTGAAAATGAGAAGAAAGCCGAAACTGCGAAGAAAGAAGACACCTCGAAGAAACCAGAAGAAGTACGTTGGAAATACGTACGTTGAGTTTTTCAATCAATAAAACGACGAATAATTGATTTGTTCATTTTCCACAGGTCAAAGTGAGCTATAGCGAAATACCGCCGGCTTTGCTATTCTGTCATATTTGTCGTAAACACATGTGGGATGATACGGTAAGACTTTAACGATACCGCCTTCAATCTTTCGGTTCATAGATTTAACAGTACCTACTTTGAAAATCTCATACGAATTTGGAATTCTATCTGCGTAGTCGTTCGAGAAACACTTGGAAGGTAGACCACATCAGATGATGGTGGAGGAGTTGGATCAAAGTTACAAGCTGAAGGTGGACCTTCTACGTCACGAGATGCGTGTCACCGAGCAGCAAAGAGAAAACGATATTCAGCGAGCTCAGCGTAAAGGTAAAAGTAACGTGAAGTCGCAACAAAGAGGATTCTGCACCATGTGTAATTTGAGCTTCCTCGGAATGTTACCGGCCCATAGGAAGAACGAAAAGCATCAGGTACACCATTCATCAACGACCGTACCCGATAATTTTTTCAGTCGCGAGCGATATCCTAATGAGTTTTTATTTTGTTGGCAGAAACTGAAGAAATTCCTGCACCCAAAATGTAGCGCCTGCTCGAAGGAATTCTACACCAGATTAGAATGGGACGACCATAAATTGACAGCGGCTCATTTGAAGAAATTGGCTGAACTTAGAAAAGCCAGAAGACCCGATTTAGTAGATACTGAGTTCGATATCGCCGATTTCATCGAAGATGTCAACGACGAAAGTACGTTAATTTTATTGTAGTTTAGAAGGGTATTAACACCGCGAAAATGATACTAATCAAAAGTAATTTTTGATATGATTAGTCGAAGCCGAAGGAGCCGATATCAAAGTGGCCGGTAAAAGAGAAACAATGGAAGAATTGCAATCGGAAATTAAAGAAGGTGATGGTGATGCTGTCTCCGGAGCCAGTGCCAGTGCCGAAGTCGACGGTGAAGAAAATGGCGACGATAATGATAAAGAAGGTAAAACCGAAGAGGACGAAGAAACTAAGAAACTACCCAAGTATAGTCCAGGCATTCCAGTCGGTAAGGAAGGGTAGATTTTTAGAACCGGAGTTGAAAATAGGCTGTAATTTAATCACGATATTCATTTTAATTCGTAGGAGAGAACTTTGTTGTTGAAAAAGTTGGCCACCTATGTCGAGCTTGTAATCGATTCATGTTAACTGCGGAAGATATTAAAATACATTGCCAAACAATCGTCCATTATAATAACACCATTAAGATATTGAAAGTCCAAGTAAGTCTTGTAGGCTACGAGGCTACGTATATTTCTTTTTCAAAAAAGCTAAGAAATTTTACTAAATACGGTACTAACAATCGCTGATTCTTTTTACAGAATAAAATCGTTCGTAAACGAAGGTTGAATGAATCGGCGACTAAAACGGAAGAAGATAAAACAACAACTGGAGGAAACGTGAGTTCACATTTTTCATATTTTCTTATTCTGTCGTAAAAATGTCAATTAAATGAGATGAATTTCTCATCACCGCAGGAGGGAAACGCTAAACGTATAAAGCTAGAAGAGAACGCGTCGGAAAATGATTTGAACGGTTCGGTAAACAAATCGATGGAAGTTACGTCGCCGGCAGCAGCGAACACCAATTGTAAAAAAGGATCAGAAAAATACGACCCCGAGAATCCGGAAAGCGAAAATGAAAAGGACAACGATGCGATGGAACAACTCATGGTCGAGCATGACATAAAGGAGACCAAAGTCGTATTGGAAGACATCAAAAAGGAAATTCTCGTAGAAGAACCCGCTGTGGAAGAACCCATCGTAACGCCTGTGAAACAGGAAAGAAAACCTCCCGGAAGATCGCCGGCTGGTGTACGTGGTCCGAGAGCTCGTCGAGGACGTCGCTGAGGCAACAACAAACCGAGTGCGACGATAGATGGGACGGACTCGAATCGATAGTGTTTTTGGATAGGGTACGCAGCGCGACTGCTACTCTTCAGCTTCGAGGGTTTATCCTCGATGAACTGTCGGTATCTTCTTATTTCCCTGTCCTTACTTCAGTATCGAAGCGTTTTATAACGCTAGGTTTATTTTATTTTATATTAATAAGTTTACGGTATTTTTAACTCTCAATTTCATGCATCCTCGATAAATTCATTTTTATTTTGACATTTATTCGTGTTGTATTACGGTTTGTAAGACGGTTTTGTCTTGTTTAAGCATTATTGTGAGTCTTGTACGTGTGAATGTCGAATGACGTTGAAGCGTGTTTTTTTATTCCTTTTTTAGATTTTAATTAGTAAAATAGTACATTATGTTGTACGAGTGGAGTTTGAATATTGTTAAGTGCATATTATTGTATGTATGTTGTGTTCCACGTGTGATGACTTTCGGCGATGTGTTACGAGTTCACAATACTCTCAATTATTCCAGTAATACTTTTTTTTGTTTCATTTATGCGAACGTGGATCATAGTAATTTTATTTTTTCTTACCTGTGCCTATGTATATCATAGAAAAATATACGTGTCCAAGGTACTGTAGTGTAGCTACGTGTAGTTTTTTTTCACAACGATAAAGATCTGTCTGGCGGAGATTATGAATTTCGTACGATCGTTATGATCATTTTGGTTCAGTTCGGTTGAAAGTGTAATAGAATTCAAAAATATGGTACTGAAATGGTGAAATTCAGATTTGATGGATTTTATTAAAGTAATATCTGTATTACTTCGGATCTTACGAAAATTTCTAAAAATTTGAAACTAGTGTCATCTGAGTGTGATACCACTACCACCTCAAGAAATTTTACGCATCGTTTTTGTTGAAAGTAGCATTCTTGACATTCAAAATAAAAACTTCTAAAAAAATTCGTTGGCAGCGCTAGTTAACAATCGACTCAACCTTGAATGTTTTGTTGACGTTTCCGCTTTTTGACGACGTTCTCCATTTTACCTGCTGCCTCGTTCCATTGCCCATTGCGAACAGCTGTTTTTCGTTTTATTTTATCTTGTTTCTTTCATTTTTAAAATTTATTAATTAGAGTGTAAAAGTACGTCGCAGTTAAATGGTTACGTTGTGGACAATATCGCAATATTTTATTACTATATTTGTGTGAAAAATAATGCAATTGTAACTATCGTTTTGAATTTCATTCTCATTAGGTTTAAGAGAACTATTATATACAAATTTTCGTGATAGAAGTGGTAGAAATCGGATCGGTAGGTGATGTTGCCTTGGCTTTGAACTACAAATGAATATGTCCTAAATATGGACGCTTTTTAGTTAACACGTTTTTTTAATCGTTTAAATATTCTATTTTAATTAATAACGAAACGAAGATTGCATGTAACGATTGCTATGTGATTTACTCGTTGCGTAACTAAGTATTTTTATTATGTTGAACTCGATTAGTAGTAGTGATATTGATGTGTATTCTCCAGTATCCTTTGTTGTAACATATCAACATATTCCAAAAATAGTGTTGGAATTTTGTTATTTTAAGTATGCACCAAGTATGCACTTTACTCGAGGGTTTGTCTCGTGTGTTTTGTCTTACACGGTTCTGCGAAATTATTCGAAAATTTCAGTGTTGAATAATTGATTGGAATTGATGTTTTGATAATACCTTAGAGTAAAACAATATCGATCTTCTAAAGAAAATTTTGAGAGCAGTTATGAAGGGTAGAATGAGTCAAGTGATTAAGATCTTGTGAAGGTAATGACAGCTCGGGCAACTGAGTGTTGTAGGTTGGTTAAGTGGTGCGAGCAAAGATGCGAGTAAGGTTAGGTATCGATTTATTCGCTGGGGTTATACTGTTGCCAATCTTACGAATTCCTTTATTTTTGTCTTTGATTCAGTTTCGTTATGTGTTGTAATGTTGAGGAGTATGTGAATTGTTCAAAAAAATATGGGAATAGTGAAAATACTCTCGAGTATTTTTCTGAACGCTCGAAATCGAACAGTAGTAGTACGCTTTGCTCTGAACTAGAAACTTCAAACAAAATCGTATACGTTGCCCATATTCCAGGGGGAAAAATACGCGAAAATAATTTCCTGATTAGATAAGAATTTGGTTAAGTATTTTGCTTGACTCGGTGTTTCGATTTTATTGTATGGCACAATTAGGGCAATGTAAACGTCATGATATTTACAACATGAGAAATGTTTTTCTCTTCCAATATGGAAATTAGAAATTACTCCTGCGTTGAAATTTACGCAGCGTCTAAATCACCCCTAAAGAGTAAAATTTTGGAGTACGTTCGATTTATCTTGTTATGTTTATCTCTTGTGTTGTAGAATGGAAATGACGAATGTGTGTTAGAAGTTGTTTAGAATAATTATTCATTATCTGTGTAGAAGTTTATGGAATATGTGATGATGAGGAATTAGTTTCGCGATATTTTTTCTTGGTGATTAGCGAGAGAATACTAGATTATAAATTTATCAAGAACGTTCGCGTTATTTGGTTCGTGATCCAGTGTTCCGTGAGTACCAAATGCTTTGTTATTGAACTTTGAAATTTCGTAAATCGATGAAAAGGTGGCTACCGGATGACTAATGCGATATCCGTCTTTTATTATTTGAGTTTCTTTGGTGCTATTGTGCGGTTATCTCGTGGGGGTTGTATTCTATCTGCATTGTTGTTTTATCTATGACGTTGGAATTGGAGAATACACGGATTAAATTTGAATGCAGTTTTGTAGCAATGCGAGCTGAGTTGTAATCTGGTATTTGATGCATTTCTCAGGTTTGCTATATTTATACGTGGAATGATCGAACTGCTGTGTTGTTGCGTCTATGGCCGAACAAGCTAGTTCTGTTCCGGGGGACGCGTCTTCTTCATCCCATAAGCTCTCGGCTGATAGCGGCAAGTCCGACAATTCTTCGTAAGTATTTCGTAAGCATAAATGTACATCACTCGATTTAACTGTAAACTTGATCGATTCTCGATAATAATTGTAGGAAAGAAGAAAAAGCTTCGGAAGATAGTGAAGCGACGCGAGTCAAAACGTCCAAGAAAAGAACTCGTATAAATACTACCTCAGCTAGAAAGTAAGTTGTGATGTAACTTCGCCATGCATCTACATATAGTCGTTAACAGTTTTTCCTCATTCTAGTCGCAAAGAACAATATAACTACATCGTTTTCAAGACGCAAAGTCATTTTTTACCGACGACTTTTGACAGGGAGTGAAAAAATTGTAAGAGGGAGAGAAAATATAAAACTGGGAGATAAAATTAGAAAAAGTCAAGTTTTATCAATTTTTCTCTCCCGTTGATATGTTTTCTCTCCCTCTTACAATTTTTTCACTCCCTGTTAAAATTATCACTAAAAAATGA
>FIZT01011700.1:0-12479 GCA_900065295.1 Paracoccus marginatus | reverse complement strand
TTTTTCTAAATACATTCTAGATTAAGAATCAATCATCAAATCGCTTTTTACATTCTCAGCGAGCGGATGCAGTAATTCGACTATACTATACGAATACTTCATTTTTCCTCCTCGAACGTAACATTGCGGCAAATACTTCGTTCATTTCAGGTGTTATTCAGGCTATTGGCCAAACATCATTGGCCATGCATTCATCATTACTAGTCCGTCTGGTGAAATACGCCAACGAGAGAATAGACTGGGTACGTAAACAAGTACACCTAGCAATTACGTAGTCGTAAATATTTTCCAACTAAGTAGTGTATATCTAATGTAGAAAAAATGTACGATATGAAATCCTGACGAGTAAAACCTAATTACAGGACCCCAAAATGATATGGAGAATGATATTTTTGGTTCCAACTCTGTACATGATTTTCACTCAAGCGCTGTATTTGATGTTTGGTTCCTCCGAACTGCAACCGTGGAATTTCGATAACGATGCTAAGAAAAAGCCGCCAAAAGACTCGAAAGATCTTGAAATCAAAGCGATTATTTGACCATACTTCATCAACTGATTATTACGAGACGATGTTGTACGTTCCTTGTAATTTATTTAGGGAATCGTATTTTTCAATTTTTTTCTACTTTTTTGAAGAAAAATTGATTTTTTGCTTGGTTTGAAAAAATATAAGTTATTTTTATAGGTTATTGTTGTGGTTATCATTTTTAATAATTTTTCCAAAGAATTCGCTGAATTTTGCCAAATTAAAACGACTAAATGAAATTTTGATCAGGAACTGGAAATTCCAGAATTTCGAAAAACTGGTCTCAATCGGTCGTAGGAACTCACCGACATACATCGATCGCATTTATACACGCTAAACCACACATTTTTGCAAATTCTGGAGCATTTTTGGTCAACTGGAAATTTCCAAAATTTGCTGGAAGCTCCAGAACGGCTTGAAACCGTGTCCAATCGATTGGGTGGCTCAAAAACATGGTACACACCAAATTTCAGACTTGAAGCTCAATTAGGTAAAATTTTCTCATTTTCGATGAATTTTCAGCTTCAAGTTCGGCCAAAATTTGGTTTTCAAAAATTCACCAAAATCCAGGGGGCTCAGCTTAGCATCTGAAATTTTGATTCTGGAGGTATGCTCTATCGATCTGTCTTGGTTTGGTAGCAAAATTTCTTTGTGATTTGGGGTACCTATTTCCCTCGGCCTGGTAAGTAAATTTTAGCATATTTTCAACAACATATATCTAACTCGGATTTGATGCACAAAAATTCGCCAAAATTCAGTGGGATTTGATTTTGCGTCTGAAATTTTCATTAAATGGGTACTTTCGCATGCTCTTTCCATATGCTTTTGTTTCGTTTCAAAATGATTTTGCCAATTGGAAGAATATACGTTCGTAATTAATTATGTAGGTACTTCCCACGTCGATGAAAATGTTTCCTCATTCGCGCGTGTGCTGCAATCCGCATTGTTTGCGAGTGGTTTTTCAGCCACTCCAAACGAGAGAGTAGATAGAGACACGTATGATATTATACTTCTTCACGAATCGTAATCATTAAACACACAATATTGCCTCCTTTGATGGAAGTTCACTTCAACTTTTTACGACTGAAACTTTTTTCAAGGAACGACCCCCATTTCGGACAAGCCCAATATTTAACAATTGCAGTACTTTTTCAACCGTAAACCAATTCAAAACGTTACGAAATTGGCATAAGTGGGCTTCAAGAACACGTCTGTGAAAAATTTAATGGCTGCCATACATGCACTCGTAACCATAGGTCGATGATGAAATTTATCTATGACTCAGAAAAGTATTTCCTTCAAATTCAACAATAAGTGAGTACATACTCGAATACGAATCTCATCTCCAATGACCAAATCGAGTACAAATCGGCAAGAAACACGTAAGTGAAAATTTTGAAAATTTAGGTTTAAATAGAGATGGATGATGAAAATAGCCTCACACTTCAATCTTACTACCAAAAGTTATCAGTTCAGATTCGTTTCACCACGTATTAAGATTATAGTGAATTTTCCAAAGAATTTCTTTAATTTTCGTCAATCATTATTAAAAGTTTTCCAGTAATGAAATTTTTACATTTTTTATTTTTATTTTCGATCTCTCGCGGAGCTTTAGGCATAGACAAGGAATGGTGGAAACACGCTACGATTTACGAAATATATCCAAAATCGTTCAAAGACAGCGATGGCGATGGAATAGGAGATATCAAAGGAGTAATATCGCAACTCGACTATTTCGTCGATATCGGAGTCGATACCATTTACATGCCGCCATTTTATCCGTCTTCGAATGCTGACGGCGGTTACGATATCGTCGATTTCAAAGGAATAGATCCTGTCTATGGAACAATGGAGGATTTCGAGCTACTGACGAAAGAAATGAAGTCTAGAGGTGAGTCGTGAGGTTTCCAAAATGACTGTAGAAGCATTGGTGCGAAAGTTAATGCCGATTTTTTTCAATTCAAATTAGGTTTATACCTTTTGGTGGACTTGGTCATCAATCACAGCAGCGATGAGCACGAATGGTTCGAAAAATCGGTCGAGAAAATTCACCCATACACGGATTATTACATTTGGGCCGATCCGAAAGGTCGCGATTGGAATGGAAAACCAATTCCGCCCAATAATTGGGTACGTTTTGCACGCTGGGTTCAGGACTGTGGGGCGTAAAACGACGAACTATTAATTTTCAATTTTTCTCGTCAACAGTTCAGTATATTTTCGATGCAAGATCCTGGAAGCGCTTGGACATGGAATGAGAAAAGAAACCAATTCTACCTTCATCATTTTCATGAAAAACAACCCGACCTGAACTTGAGGAATGAAGAGGTTAAACAAAAAATAAAGGTTGGTATTTCCAAAATTTTATATCCACCAATAGGGTTGATTTTATTCGTCGAGTATTCATTTCCAAAGGACATAATGAAATTCTGGATGGAAAAAGGAGTAACTGGATTTCGAGTCGATGCACCGATGGTGTTCATCGAAGACGAACAGCTGCGAGACAACCCACCACCCAGCCCGGATGCGACAATTTTCACCATATTCGTCGAAGGTTTCGAAAACACGTACAACCATCCGGATACATACAGGTTCCTGAACGAGATGAACTTATTTTTGCGACAGGTCGATAAGAAATTAGGAAAATCAACCCAAACGTAATTTTTTCATCATTTATGCACCATCAATGGAAATTGTCAAAACTTGAATTAACAATTTTTTTCTTTTTTTAATAGCCCATTAATTGGAGAAACGTACGGATCGATTACAAAAGTGAGGAAATACTACGGAACAAAGAATTTCCCTGTCGTTCATTTGCCATTCAATTTTCATCTGACGACTCTATCCCGCAACTACACGAATTCCAAATACAGGGATGCTCGAGAACTTCGCGATTTTTTGCAGGTTTGGCTGGAAGCCGTGCCCAAAGGAATGCCGTCGAACTGGGCCGTAAGTCTACGCTCATTCACTTTCGATTAGCCTATTCTACAGATTTTCATTGAATTGGTATTTTTCCAGTTGGGAAATCACGATATAGGAAGACTGGTACAACATTTCAACACAGATTACAGCTCGATCTTTCTGGCATTAGTTTCGATGCTTCCCGGAGCTGCGACCATATATTATGGAGAGGAACTCAGCCAGGGGAATAATCACTTGGTTCGGATGAAAGATGCGTACAACAGATTTTCTTTGCGCACACCGATGCATTGGAATAGCAAAAGGAATGCTGGTGAGTTTAACAACATGAATCGTTGATGCTGGTCATTTTTCTAGTACTGAGTTTGAAGGCATCATAGCGAATTCCTGAAAAAAAAGGGAACCTTCAGTAACTTTTTTCGAGGAAAAAGTGAGCAAAAATTGACCAAAAAATTGAACAAAAAGTGACCAAAAATTCAGTTTTTTTCTTGGGGCCATTTTTTCGGTTTTCTGAGGGTGAGGGGGCAATGAAATTCAAAATTCCAAAAACTTGAAAAATTTTGATTTTTTAATTTTTAACAAATTTCTTTGGTGAATTCTGGAAAATATTTTCGAAAAATTTGCAAAAAATTTTTAGATTCAGAATTTTTTCAAACTTTTCAAAGTGTCAAAATTTTGTAATTTAAATAAAACTCGATTTTTCAAAAAATTTTGAATTTTAATAAAATTATGATGTTTTAGAAACTTTCAAAATTTTTGATAAACATCTATGCACATTGCACATCACACTTGTCTATTTTTTTCAATTTTCAGTTTTCGGTTTTTGAAGAATTAATTTTTTTTTCCATTCATGAGGCAAATAAAATGCATGGTTTCAAAAAATTTCAATCTTCATCATAAAAAGTGAAAAATAAATAAAATTTTTTGCAAAAAGTAAAAAGTTTTTCGCATTGTTTTTTCAATATTTGAATTTAAAAGACTGAAAATTTTGCTTTTCAATGGATTTCAAAAATTTTTAATTTTTATTTATTTTTAGATTCAATTTAAGCAATTTGATTGAAATGTAAAATCTTGAGTCTCTTCCAAGTTCAAATATTGAAAAAACAATGCAAAATAGTTGCTTGTCAAAAATTTCCCCAAAATCGAAAATTTCTAAGAAATTTTTTCTCGAAGAATTTCGAAAAATGGAGGTTCCCCGCGTGAAAATTTGAATTTTTGCTTGAAAGTGCGAAGGAAAATTGACTTTTGATAGGAAAAAAGTACTTAACAAAAGTGACCTTTTATAGACGTGAAAAATAACCAGAAATGGCTGAAGTTGAAATAAGCGACAAACGCTCAGAAAAAGTGACTCGCGATGATGCCTATCAACTTTGGATTTTTTTCACACACTAAACGGCTTTAATTCCATGCGGCAGGTTTCACAACGGCGGAAAAACCATGGTTACCGGTGCACCCGAATTATTGGAAATTCAACGTCGAAGATCAAAGAAGCCACGAAAACAGCAGCTTGAACTATTTCAAAGATCTCACGTCGCTCAGAAAAACAGACACGAACAAATACGGTGACTTGAGCTTTCACGTAATGTCGGAATGGGTATTGGCCTTTTCCAGGACTTATGAGAAGAGTAAATATATTGTTGTAATGAACCTGGGCACCGAAACTCAACTCGTAGACTCATACGCTGATATTCCAGCAGTTACTACTGTGGTTGCCTCTAGCCCAAATTCGGGATATAGGAAAGGGTAAGGAAAAGAAAAATTTTACTTTTTCACCCAGATACCGAAAACGTGGTATTTATTTGCATTCGTTCAATTTCACAGATCGACAATTCAGACCACATCCAACTATCCAACTTCCTACTTGATTAGACCACATTCTGTACTTGTACTTATTGGTTCAAATACGGAGGAATAGCATCTTATTTTTCAGTTTTTTTTCTAAGGTTACGTATATTCTAATATCAAACTAATAATAATAAGCATGTTCTACGTTTGCAAATCAATGTTTGAATAAATTGAATTGAAATCAGTAATTCACTTTCTCATATCTGATTCAGGTTTTTTTTAAAGGAATATTTTTCTTTAAATTCAATTTTGTTCATTTTACGGATGGAGCTGGGGAGTAGGGAAAATGCAAATGTTTTGCACTCAGGTCCTTTTACTGAGGATTACCAATAGACATAAACATGCACAAAAATTAACAAATTTTGAAAAAATTAATTTTCTTGTGAAAATTGAAAATGATAAAATTTTAAGTACATAGATTACTATTCTCAAAAATCAAAAAATTTCAGACAATTTTGAAATAATGAAAAACACCTAAAAAAAATTGAGAAATTTTGAAAAACGGAGTCATCTTGAAACAGAAAATTTTAAGCAATTGAATTATTTTTAAAATTTGAATAATAATTTTGAAAAAAATTTTGAACTTAAAAAAAAGGACAATGATTTCAATTTTGAAAAATTTCCTAGATGATTCAAGAAATCGACGGTAAAAAAATTGCAAAAATTATTTTAATGAATAGAGAAAGATGAAAAATTGAAAATTACAAGTATGCACGTGTAAATACATGCTGTAGACGAGAATCCATTTAAAAACTCGAATGAGGTGTCACCCATGGGCGGTACCATGTAGAAAAAACATAAGTGGGCTTCAAGAACACGTCTATGAAAAAATTAATGGCTGCCTTGCATGCACTCGTAACAGTCGATGATGAAATCTACATATGTACTATATGACTCAGAAAAGTATTTCCTTCAAATTCACTAATAGGTAAGTAAGTACATACTCGAATATACAAATCTCTTCTCCAATGACCAAATCAAGTACCTACATATAAATCGGTAACAAACACGTCAAAGTAAATTTTGAAAGCTTACGCTTAAATAGAGACGGCTGATGAAAGTAGCCTCACACTTACAAGTTACAGTTATTCGATACTGCTACCAAGTTATCAGTTCAGATTCGTTTCATCGCGTACTAAAATTATACTTCGTGAATTTTCCAACGAATTTTTTTCATTTTCGTTAACCATAATTGAAAGTTTTCCAATAATGAAATTTTTATATTTTGTATTTTTATTTTCGATCTCTCGCGGAGCTTTAGGCTTGGACACGGAATGGTGGAAACACGCGACCATTTACGAAATATACCTGAAATCGTTCAAAGACAGCGATGGAGATGGAATTGGCGACATCAAAGGTCTGATTTCCAAACTGGACTACTTGGTTGATCTCGGAGTGGATACGATTTATTTGCCACCGTTTTATCTATCTTCGGGGGCCGATGGCGGTTACGATATCGTCGATTTCAAAGGGATAGATCCTGTGTACGGGACAATGGCGGATTTTGAGCTACTGACGAAAGAAATGAAGTCTCGAGGTGAGTTGTGAGGGTTTCCAAAATGGCTATAGAAGCAATAGTGTAAAAGTTGATGCATTTTGTTTCATTCGAATCAGGTTTATACCTTTTGGTGGACTTGGTCATCAATCACAGCAGCGATGAGCACGAATGGTTCGAAAAATCGGTCGAGAAAATTCACCCATACACGGATTATTACATTTGGGCCGATCCGAAAGGTCGCGATGGAAATGAAAAACCAATTCCACCCAATAATTGGGTACATTTTGCACGCTAGACTCATCCACACTGTAGGGCTTAAAACGACGTGCTATTAATTTTTCTTTTTATTTCTCCAACAGTTCAGTATATTTTCGATGCATGATGTTGGAAGTGCTTGGACTTGGAATGAGAAAAGAAACCAATTCTACCTTCATCATTTTCATGAAAAACAACCCGACCTGAATTTAAGGAATGAAGAAGTTAAAGAAAATATAAAGGTTGGTATTTCCAAAATTTTAAATCCACCTATAGGGTCGATTTTATTCGTCGAATATTTATTTCCAAAGGACATAATGAAATTCTGGCTGGAAAAAGGCGTCACTGGATTTCGAGTCGATGCACCGATGGTATTCATTGAAGACGAACAGCTGCGAGACAATCCAACACTCAGCCCGGATGCGACAATTTTCACCATATATGTAGAAGGCTTCGAAAACACGTACAACCATCCAGATACATACAGGTTCCTGAATGAGATGAATCTATATCTACGACAAGTCGATAAGAAATTAAGAAAATCAACTCAAACGTAATTTTTTTTTAAATTTATGTAATCCATGGAAGTTGTCAGGGCTTGAATTGAGCCATGGTTTTTTTTAATAGTCCCTTAATTGGAGAAACTTACGGATCGATTACAAAAGTGAGAAAATACTACGGAACAAAGAATTTCCCAGTCTGTCATTTACCGTTCAATTTTCATCTGACGACTTTACACCACAACTACACAAATTCCAAATACAGGAATGCTCGAGAGCTTCGCGATTTTTTGCTCGTTTGGCTGGAAGCTGTGCCCAAAGGAATGCCATCGAATTGGGCTGTAAGTCTACTCTCACCGACTTTCGATTCGCCTATTCTATAGATGTGGATTAAATTGGTATTTTTCCAGTTGGGAAATCATGATATGGGAAGACTGGTACAATTTTTCAACGCAGATTACAACTCGATCCTTTTGGCGTTAGTTTCGATGCTTCCTGGAGCTGCGACCATATATTATGGAGAGGAACTCAGCCAGGGGAATAATCACTTGGTTCGAATGAAAGATCCATACAATAGATTTTCTTTGCGCACACCGATGCATTGGAATAGCAAAAGGAATGCTGGTGAGTTAGCAGCATCAATCGTTGATACAGGTCATTTTTCTAGAACTGAATACTGATTTTTTTCCCCTAAAAATAAGGTCTTTACATATAACTTAAATAAATAAATAAAGTAAACTTTGGCTTCAATGTCACGCGGTAGGTTTCACAGCGGCGGAAAAACCTTGGTTACCGGTCCACCCTAATTATTGGAAATTCAACGTCGAAGATCAAAAAAGCCAAGAAAATAGTAGTTTGAACTATTTCAAGGATCTCACGTCGCTCAGAAAAACAGACACGATCAAATACGGTGACCTAAGCTTTCACGTGATGTCGGAATGGGTATTGACCTTTTCCAGGACTTATGGGAAGAGCAAATATATTGTTGTAATGAATTTGGGAACTGAAACCCAATTCATAGATTCGTACCCTGATATTCCAGCAGTTAGTAATGTGGTTGCATGTAGTCCGAATTCGGGATACAGGAAGGGGTAAGGAATAGAAAAATTTTATTTTTCAACCAGATACCGAAAACGGGGTATTTATTTGCGCATTTGTTCAATTTCACAGATCGACGATTCACACTACATCCAACTATCCAGCTTCATACTTGATCAGACCTCATTCTGTCCTTGTACTTAGCTCAAATATAAAGAAATAGTATCAAATTATTTTTTTGTTTTTTACCTTCATGTTCGAATAAGAAATTAATATCCAATATTACTTAAATTAAAATCAGTTTTTCACTTTCTCATAGCATATCTACTTCAATATTTTTTGTTGTTGAGAATATTTTTTCTTGTTTTCATTCCATCAATTTCATAGATAAGGCTAGAGAACAGGGACGTGGAACCTTATTTTGAAAAAATGACAAATTTTAGGAAATAGGCTAAGGTTGAAGAATTTGCTGACCTTACAAACTGACAAAACGTGAAATGACAAATTTCGAAAAACTGATAAATTCCAAGGAATCCAGAAACATTTCCAAATTTACCAATTTTTTAAAATTCATCTAGGTATTTTTCATAATCAAAATTCGCCATAAGATCCGAAAATCCGAAAATTATGCAAACATCTCGATTTTACCGTCAAACTAAGCGTTCTATCAGAAAAATGAAGAGAAGGAAACTTGTAGAAGAATTTTCCTTTCTGTAATGAGCGATTGACACATACTTCGTTCGTTATTTGCAAAAAATTTTTCAATACCGGTATTATAATAGCTTTACTATGGATTTTCATCATTTTTAATAGGTACATTAAGTAACATTTTCAGAATGATTTCTAGTCTCACAAAAATTCATTAAAAATTTAGGAAAAAAATTTTGGGCAAAAAATTCACATAAAAAATCACAAGTTCAGCACGCTCAATCAAAAATGCACAGTTGGGATTACTCTGATTTATTTTTCAACTGAAAATACAAATACAATTTCCTCTTAAATAACCTCAAAAACCATCTTATAATTAACACAGCGATTACAAATACTGACAGCAACAGAGAAACAACATCTAATAAATAATACTGAAATAAATTTAATTTGCCGGAAGGAGGCAACAAATTAAGACTATCCTTGTACTTGATAACATATTCAGTCCAAAAAACCACACTTTTTTGCGGCGTGAGTGGTCTATCGAGAAATGCCTGAGATACCTTTTGCATTTTATCATAATATCTGGAAGGAGAAAACACTGGTAAATGAAATAAATTCTTAGCTTTGATCTTTTTTCATAATCTGAACGGTGAACGTACTTCGTATCGTTGAAAATCGAGTTGACAGCCGAAAGAAGACTTTCTTTGGTGATAGACACGGTATCCAAATGAACAGCGACGCCCAAGTGTTCCAAAATGGCAGCATTTGAGGGCTGGTCGAACATCAGAGGACAGGAGATGACTGGAGTGGCCGTATGAATCGCTTCGTACATTCCACTTAAGCCGCAATGGCTTATGAAAGCTCTCACGTTGAGATGTTCTGCGGGGTAATTTCTTTTATGACGAAAGACGTGCAAAACTACACATTGCAGCGGAATAAAGCGTGGAAAAAAAATCACCCAAGATGTCTCTCTGAGGCAGCCAATCCAGCAGCATTACATTTTCAGGCACATTCTTTAAAGGTTCCTCGAATTTCCAGATGACTCTTTGAGGGATACTGGCGAAAACTTCCAAGAAAGTATTCACCACATTGGCAGGTAGCGAACTAACTTTCACAAAAGATCCGAAAGTGAACACAATCACTCCGTGGTCCGCTTCGTCGATGAATTTTTGAATTTTCTGATTTAACAAAATCATACCTAATTATGCAAACCTGACTCCAGAAATTTTTTTCAAAGAAATTCGAGTAAATTCTCACCTGAGGTAACGGTTTAGCAGGTCTGACTTGTATTCCACCGATTTCGATAACATTCGGGTTATTAGCCCTGGGTAGAATGCTATGATGGCCGTTATAAAACATCAACGCGGGTTCGATATCCAAGTACCCTTCGTAAGGCTTCAGTTTATCTTCATAATCTCGATGGAATTTTTCTAAAACGGGCATTACGTCGAAAATCCAGAAATACCTAGCAACCGCGTAATGCCACCAGTTATTCAGGCGACAGTAAAAATCGTCAAATCGCCAAGAGGATATTTGTTCCATAGGTACGTCGGCCGGATGATGAGGATTCTTCGTAGCTAAATCGCCAATACTCCAAGATCTCACTGTTGTAATGCCAATAACCGGAGCGTTCAATTTTTCCGCTATCGGAAGGTAACACTTGTAGAAAACTTGAACTTCGACGAATATCACATCGAAGTGCGTTTTTTCTGAGAACATCAATTCCTAAGACGAGGAAAATTCAATACTGTGAGTATTTTTTTTTTTTTGAAAACAGTGAATATTTGAACTTAAATAATTATTCGACACGAACCTGGAAAGCTTTCGAATTGAAAACCTTATCGCAGAGATTTTTCTCGTAATAGAAAGCCAAATGCATCGTTTCGTAAGGTCCAGTGTTGTGATGTTGCATATACGTTCCTGAGCTTATTTGTATAGGTAAACTGTCCGATAGGTCGACGATCGAACTGTAGTTGTCTTTCGAAAGTTCTCGAGCGAATGGAGAAACCATCGTTACTTCGTGTCCTGCATCGACTAAGCTTTTCATCACAGCACTCGTACTGCCAAAATGGCTTCTGAAAGGTATCGGAAATATTCCCAATATCTTTGCTCCGTAACAAAACGTGCCACTCGAGATGAGAATTTGGAGGTAAAATATTCGTAAAAACTAGAATAAATACAGGCAAAATTATACGAGTTATACGGGGTTTGAATAATACTGCGAGCATTTACAATGATTACTTACCCAAAAATGCGATGGTTCCATATTAAAAAAAACAAAACAATTATCTTTATTTTCAAAAGCACTGCGTACTCGTATTCAAATTAAATTCACGACATATCTTTCGATATATATTCGTTTCACAACCCACATTAACAACAGAACTGTTGTACTTTCAAACTAAACGCACATTGCATTAACGAGATGATTTTATCTACACACTACGAGAGTACTTCAAACCATGCATCGTATGAAGGTCACCTGATAAAACCTACTCTAATCGTTAGTTCTCTCATGAGCGAAAATCTAACAAAACTTATGAGGCAAGTTTACGTAATATTTATTTATAGAATAATGCTGTTAATGTGTAATAAACAAGAAAAACACAAATATCAAGATTCGATTGTTTATCGAAGAACTTGAGAATTGAGCTTGTAAATCAATTTGACAAGATGAATTTAAGAGGTTAATACGTGAAGATAATTTTGAAAAGATATCGGGTTCTCATTCATATCCCTCTACTTCTTTGAGAAATCCAAAAACTGTTTTAGTAGTCAAAAAATGTTTTAAATTTTGGAAAAATTACCGCAAAAAATTTGAAAATATGTTCAATCATGTTTTTAAAAAAATTTATCTAGCCAGCATCATGCCAGTACCTGATCAACTTTGTGCCAGAAAGAAGTATGCTGAAAACCATGCCAGAAACTCGTTGACATTTTTCTAGCATGTATATTTCGTTCGTTACTTGCGAAAAATTATTCGATACACCAATGAAAATCGAATTTAGGCCCAAGTTGATGATGTGTCAAAAATAAAGAAAAGTTTACGTAAACTAGCTCGAAATCTGAAATTAGGTTTATACCTTGACCCGCCGAATCGATGAAAGCGGTTTCGAGTCGTTCTGGAGAGTTTCCAGCAAAGGGTATAGCCGAATAAGGGGGTCGTTGCTGCCCCCAAAGCTTTTGGGCTCTTATGCACCTTAGGTGATGTGCCTTGACCAAAAAACGTTCCCCAAAAAATTTTGG
>FIZT01011692.1:0-15552 GCA_900065295.1 Paracoccus marginatus | reverse complement strand
TTTAAACACTAAGAAGGGTTTCTCACGCCATTTTGACTGGATTGGAACCAGTGAAAATAGCGTTTTTTTCAAAAGGAGGTACACTTTGAGGACCTCCTGCTCCCCACCCCTTGCACCTAGGGAGCTCAAATTTTTTTGGGGATGTCCCCCACTCAAAGTAAACTACGGCACCGAATTTGGTCAAAATCTAAGGTATGTTTTTCATTTCACTCCACTCTAATGTACAGTATACATATGAAGAGCTAAGTTTTTAAAGAGACTTGGTCACAAAAAAATGAGTTTTTTACTCGATCTGGAGGTCTAAGTGGTTCCTAAAAATGTGTAGGATGTCAAAATAATAATTCGACTATGAACTAACTCTTTGGAAAATTGAGCTCTTCGCATACTCAGGGAACCTAAATTTGGCCAGTGAAGTTTTTGTGGTGAAATTTTGGCATTTTTTGCCTGCTGAGAATTTTTTTCAATTTTTCACGCTTTTATAAAGTTTTTCAAATTTTTAGTCCTAAATTTCTTTAAATTTTTACTAAAAATGTAGATACACTGAATTGAATTCCTCTTTAATTTTTTATGAAAAAAATTTAAAAAAATATTTTTTATAGAAATATTCAAAATTTATTTTAGAGTAGGTACGTTTTTCTTTTATTTTTAATAATGGTAGAGATTCTTCGATTTTCAAGTTTTTTTTTCTTTTTATTTTTAGGCTGATTTTCTCTCGTAAAACAATTTTTTAGTTTTTTCACCGCTATAAGTTGAATTTTCTTTTGCTTTTTATACTGAAAATTTTCTGCGTTGAAATTTTTCATAAAATAATTTTTCTGTACTCATGTTGAGAAAAAACAATTTTAGTCCTTTAGTTGGTTGGGGGGGGGGGGGGGGGTTAAAAAAAATTTTAAAAATTTTTTNGGGGGGGGGGGGGGGGGGGTGTCTAACAAAAATTCTAAAAATACCGAGTTGCCTACTGTTTGAGCGAAGCAATTGCGAAAATTTTGATCTTGGTCAATTTTACATTAAGGAAAAAAATAATAATAAAACTCAGGAGAATGCCAATTCCATCACTGGTACGTACTTGTAAATCAAGTTCGACCACTGCTCACGTCATTCACCAAAATATATCTGGAAGTAATGCACCAATACATTGTACATGTACGAAGATACTCATTCATCATCTAAAATCATGCAAATCGTTTTTTTTTTTTTTTTTTTGAAAAAATACCCGCATTAGATTAGCATTCTCGATAGGTAATACTTAATACCTATCCACCTCTTACCATGAGATCATAATCTAATGTTAGGTAATCAAATCGAAATAGTACAAAGAGATTTTTCTCCTAAAATGGGAACGGCTTGCACGTAAAGTTAAACCCTTTTTTTAGGTATTGTCACGTTCAAGTGATATGATTTTCGAGTATTTTGTCACGATTTTTACGTCAACACGTCACTGGGGAATGCTTGTCATACGTCAGCCAACTCGTAGACGATTCTGCATAATCGCTGAAAATAAAAGTAGACAAATTAAGCGAATACCTATAGGGAGAGCGTCTCTCAATTAATAGCCTTTTCGGGGTATTTCCAGCGATGCAACGATATACATCGTAAAGACCATAACGAATCGTTTATTAATTGGTTCACAAGTAGGGGCAATTCTTCGCTATTATAGGGGAAGCATCAGTCAGTCAGTCAGTCAGGACGGGAATATTTTACACAGCAGGATGTACTCGTATATGCATTTACACTAAAGTACCTAGTTAGAACCTTAAACAATTCAGACATCGTCGCGGTGGGAACAGGTGTAGAAAAGGTAGCGAAGGGTAACATTTAAATTGCTTTATATGGCATGAATAATTTACTAGAAAAACAAAAAATGTTACCGGTCGCTAGGTTACGTTTGTGAAACAACATACCTATTACAAATTGTTACTGACCCCGAGGAGTACACACGGAGCAATGTATTTTGGAATTGGATCGCCGATTCGGCAACTTGGTGCGTGCCTATCTGAATTTTTAATCGAAATTTTTCTCTGATGAGTCATCAAAGTGGTACGAAAAGGTATAGATTTTGTTTGTCGCGCGCGACTCGAAGTCGAAGACGTTGTCGAATTCATAAATGTAGATGACATCTAATCGAGGTATGAGAATATGAATTATGTATGATGAGAAACGTATGCCTATACCTAATACTCATATTCTGTCGAGTGCCGACCATAAATTAGTTCCTAATTAACCTTTCGAGTTTATCATTTCTAACGCGTGTCTACTGTTCGGTTTCAGATTTCGTTCACGATATACAAATCGGATATGCTCGCAAAAGTGACATACAAGGTAAGTACCGGTTTCATTTTCGCCAAACGGCGTGAATTTTTTCATAATATTAATATAACCGATGACATAATTAGCCAATATTTTGCTTAGTTGGTAAAATAATACAGCAACCAACATGTATCGTTATAGCTCTCCTGAACGAAGTGAACAAAGTATACGCGTTGCTGGTGGTCGTTCTGATATTGCTAGTCATGTTGATAACAGCGGTCGGCGGTGTATTGGCCAAACGATTCTACAAGTATTGGAAACGAGTCAGTACTCGAAAATTAGAACAAAAGAAATTCCAACAGAAAATGTCTACTGTTCAGGTAAGCTGATCGACGATACCTTTGTCGTATGTTTTTAACTCGAACCTACACTGAGAAAAATACCCAGTTATAGTAAAGTTGCCCCAGTTTTTCTGTTTTGGTACCTAATTTTTACTACAAAATGTACCTATAGTGCAATTCACTAAACAATTTAGTAATTTCTACTAAAACGCAGTGAATTGCACTACACTTTATAGTAGGTAAATATTACCAAAACAGCGGAACTGGGGCAACTTTACTAAATTTTTAGTATTATTTACTAAAGAAATTTCTCTCAATGTACTCGTATGCCGGCGATTACCAATTTTTTTCATCTTTTTCGATACACAGTACACGATCTCGAACAACAATCCAAAAAGAGAAGACTCTTTCAACGGTACAATGAGGCAGTCGATGCGAACCAACATGCCTTCGACGACGACTCTGACAACTCAAACCGAAGAATCGCCTCCGTGTACTAATAAATCTACAAGTACGACGAAAACGCTACCGTTATCAATTGAAGAACCCTGCGAGGATACTACTCTGGACTATGCAGCCTACGTAAATCAAGCGTTATCCCATTCACCTCCCAGTGAAATCCATTTGTGTCCTACGAAGTTGGACATGGCGTAAGAAGATAGGTAGTACTTCTTTCGTATAAATACTTCTTTTTATGTATGTAGGGTGATAACGCCTAAACGTTAATTTTTTGTGATTGTTTTACCAAAGTTTCCTTCTTGTTTTCTTCTTCTTTTTTACTTTACTAAAAAATACTCCACGAATAATACGAACATCACAAAAAATTACTCCAGTCTTTCATTCTTCTTTTTCGAACCATTTTATCTATATTATTTAAGTGTTTGTTTCTCGTAGGTTGTGTGTACATTGTACAGTGTTTTTTGTTTTGTGTTTATAATTAATCCTTAAGTATTATATAGTAAGATACGTTGTTTTAGGAGTATGCGAAACGAGCATTAAGTATGTTTTTCAAATTTTCGACTGGTGCTTTTCTGGAATAGTATTATTAGGTTTTAATAAGTGATTCGTTTATAGGTACTATGCCTTATACCTATTTTAAGCGTTTAAATACGAATAACTGACGAGCTACCGCGGAGATGATACCTAGATAATTAGCATTTTTTAATTTTTTTTACATTTTACGGATAATCTGTAAGCAATACTTATTATTAAGCGTGTTTTCGATCAAATATCGTCCGTACTGAAAACATTCCATTTATTTTTACGATTTAGTGTATCTAGTAAGTAAATAAGGTACCGCGTTACAACCGAATATTTTTACTTTTTTAAACGATAAATCAAAATTTTAATTTAAAGTTAGGTTTAGGTGATACTGGGACCGGCGTTTGCTGCGTCCGGTTGCTCTTGCTACAAAATTCCAGGGGATGTTGCATTTTTTTCGAAACGGATTCTAAGTTGCAAATTTTTCATAACTTATCCGATAGTTTTAATCAAATTTTAAAAATAGGTTTGATATCAATTTTAGGTAATTAATGTAGGCTAAGTATATTTTACGTAGGTACGTCACTGCCATACATTTAAAGATACGTTTTAGAGGTTTTGAGTCGAGTTAGCTGGATCAAGATTTGAAGTTGAATGAGATTGAAATCTCAATTCTCAAAGAATTAAGTCTTCGAAACAGTCCACCATTTTGAAAAATTGATCAATGTTTTTTCAGTTACTCATGGTTGTACAATGGGAATCGAGCACATTTCTACATAAGCTGAGATAATTATTCGGTTTCACAACTATCTACACTGAGAGAAATACCTAGTTAAAACTACAAGAAAATTTAGTAAAGTTGCCCCAGTTTTTCTGTTTTGGTAATATTTACTACAAAATGTAGTGCAATTCACTAAACAATTTAGTAATTTCTGCTATAATGCAGTGAATTTCACTACATTTTATAGTAGGTAAATATTACCAAAACAGCGGAACTGGGGCAACTTTACTAAATTTTTGTAGTATTATTTACTAAAGAAATTTCTCTCAGTGTAGGCATTTATAATACTTATGATTTTTCCTACATTTGATATCTTCAGCGTCTCACTTATTTCCATTCGTTCTAAATAAAATGTGGGGGATTCAATTTTAAAAATTTTCAAGCAAATTTTGAGGGAAAATCAAAAAAATACCAAGAACTAGAATTTCATTTGGGAAGATCACTGAAAAACGTTGATAACAAATTAGCATAACATTTCTCACCTTCAAAGAATGTGCTGATGCTGATACCCGATTGATTACAGTACAATTCCACTTTCGTTCATCACTCCATATTCACTTCTAAAAGTTAGTTTCAATGAAATACTTCTCGGATATTATATACATATAAGCACTTTTCTGTTCCGTGAATCCACGCTCCATCATTCTATCAACGTTTTTCACTACTTAGATACACCTACTTGGCAAATTTCAATTTTCGAATTCTTTGAAAATTCTAGTTCATCACTCGTACATTTTCAAATCTCGGCTTGAGCCATAGTTTGATTTTATTAAGTTTCAGAATAAGAATTTTATTTCATAAGAAATCTGCTGAATAGGCCGGGTACTGTAATATCCCGTTATTGTTAAGTACAACGTATACGTTATAAGCATTAGTCGTAAAATCGTTATCGGAATTTGATTAAGTAGTATTATTTAGCCATAATGAAGTCGATAGTTGGACGTATTTTAGCTCTCATGAAAGTACGTAAAAGTATTAATGTAGATTAATCATCCTTACTTTTTGGAAATCTTTCGGAATTGAAAATAATCGTCAACGATCAACATCAAATTCGTCCATTGCTCACTTTCCAAACGTTGATTACAAAGTCAACGAACGTACGTAAAAATAAACTAAATCTTATTACGCGATTTATAACTGATAGCCTGTGAGGTAATTCAGGAAATAAGAACTAATGAAATTTACGTATCTATCCACTAGGAGATAAAGTGATAATGAAAACCGATCTCGAATGACGATGAATACTACAATTAACACTACAGAGGGGGAAGGGGAAGACAACCAACTTTTCAAGCTGATATTTTGACAGGAGTGCTGAACGAAAGCAAAAACTAAATAAAGTTTGGAAGAATTTTGGCAATCAGCAATCAAATTAAAATCAAACCTAGGTATAATTTTTTACTTATCTAAATTTTCTAGCAAAGCAAAATTTTACGCAAAAAATTGGAAAAAAAAACAACTTTTGTCAGAACTTTCGTGTATGACTACCTATCTAAACTACGTACGTACCTACCACAAACTTTCGAATTTCAATTTCAAAATTAATCCTTTTTCCCCGAAGTCCCGTTGTTCGATGTATGCTTCTCTAGTACCTGTAACAACCGTTTCTAAATTAAGTTGTACTACTAAAATCCGTCCAACTTTTCAGACATAATATTTTACCGAATGATGATCTAGTTTAAATTTTGTTTCTGAAGAATGACAATACCACGGAATGAGTGAACTAAAATAAGGATTAATTTAATGACGAGGTCCGTACAGACTGCGTGTAGTTTTAAGTGTTTTAACTTAAGTTTGGTCTTATGATTTGCCCACATATCAGGAAGAACCGTCCAATTCCTTAATTAAGACTATTTTTAGAATTTTCATATTAGGTAATTAATTGTTTGTGCGAGTGTTATTATAAGTTTAATTTATAGTTTTTTTTTGTTTCGAATGAACATGTATGATAGCAATAATAACTATTAAGGATGACTTATCGAGTCGTAGAATTATCATCTTGTATAATAGCAATTTCGTAAACGTGATTTAGTTACTTGTAGTGGTAAGATGAAGCGTTATTGTTACATTGTTTATATTATAAATTATTTTCGTTTCAATTCAAATTATAAAAATTGTATTTTTATTACAACAAAGTAAATCGTTACATACTCGTAAAGTTGTAAAAATGTTCACTTGATTGCAAAAGAGACTAAAAATCTACTATTAAACATGATTTTCTACAGCTAATTTTAACATTGAGATCTATGTTTGCTCAACTGATGCCGTAGGAAACTTTTTGGTGGAAAGCTCATACCACATATCTCACAAATCTGTTTTTTTCCGCACGTTTGCTTATGCCTATTCAAGGGAGCCGCAGAGTAATAAACTCGATCGCAAACGTCGCACGGGAAACGTTCAACAGCGGAATTATGAGCACTGAGTCTATGTTGATTTAGCGCCGACCACGAAACATACGACAGATTGCAATCGTAGCACGAGTGCAATTTCAACACATATCTAATGAAAGGAGCTGAAATCTTCTTTTTTCGTCTGCGTATCATTCGGAAATGAATTCGCGTATGGTATACTAACGCTGAATTTTGTTTGAACACCATACCGCAAATGTTACAGATAAATGATCCGTCGGTTACGTGGGTCCGGCAATGCTCTACCAATGATATTTGTGTACTGAAGCGTTGATCGCAGTATCCGCATGCTATGTTGATCTCTCGAATATCGGTATCGCAGATCAGTTTTATTAAGGATGCATGGGTCCAGCTGCTGTTTGATTGCAGTTTTTTTTCCAAGTTGTTGAAGGTTTCGTAGTTGTCAGCGCTGGATTTGTCCGGTGAGGAGGTCGACGTTGGCTCAGTTTCGATACCAAATTCCTTTTTAATTTCCTATCGTGAGAAAAACATATGAGAATAATGTGATAGCAATTTATAACGTTCATTAGCATGAAATTTTCGAAAACGGGGATTTACTTTGGATTCTACAGTTGTATCTGAATCAGCAGAGGTGAAGTGCTCTTTGAGATGACGAGCTAAATATCCTTTCCATTCGAATCGTTCGTCGCAAAGGCTACATTTATATCCAGCTCTCGCGGCTTTGTAATATCGAACGTGATTTGTAAGTGCTTTTCTAGTAGGAATCGATCGTTCACATAATGCGCAATAATATGAATTGGAATCTTCTATGGTAATGATTTTAGAAAGGTGGAAAACTTGGTTTTTCCGAGTTGGGGTAAGTTTTTTCTCGACTTTTTTTTGAGAATAAACTGCCGCAGAATTCTCATTTACTTTATGTTTTTTTCTTTGAGAACAACGTTCTTGGGTCAAGTCGACTGATTCAATTTCAGCTTCGTCAACCTGAAAAAAAATGATTATTAGAAGTTCGGTAAATTAACTGATTACTTCTAGTTGAAAGTAAATATTCTCACTTGTTTATTTACATGACCTGCATCTTCGTTTTCATTTCGAGGCAAATCGAAATGGTCGTGATTACAGTGCTATAACACCGAATACAAAATTTAAATAGTTCTTTGCTTCAAACGTAGAACACACTAAACGTAATTTCAATACCTGTAGAAGCAATGGATCATCGTTTTCTAACGGGTCAGTTTGCTCAATTATGGACTGAAAAAACGCATAGGTCTACGTGTAATAATATTTCCCCGATCTAGGTACCTTTCATCAGCTCCGAATTGCTTACCATGTCATCAATTAAAATTGAATTATCAATAATACAATCGTTATTTGACAAGATTTCAGGGACGTCATCGCTACTTCTTTCATTTTTAATGTATTTATCGGGGCTGGAAGGTTGACTGATAGAGGAGCTGTTGATGTCTTCTACTGGGTCTCTTTTAATATGTAATAAAATGGGTCCGATGTTATGACTTTCATCGAGAATTTGAATTTTAATCGGAAGCATTAGATCATCTTCGTCATTTGTCAAGTCGATAACTTCTTTGGTTATTTTTGGTTCGGCAGTGATAACTGGAGGTCGACGTTTCGGTTTTGAAATAACTTGAAGAGTCTACGAAATGTGGAAAATGGAAAATATCAAGTTCAGTTTTCATTGATACTTTAGTTTAGTTGAATAAACTTACTTACATGATCAACAGCCGGAACGTCGAGATTCCTTTTAGGTTTTCTCTTCTCGGCTGGCGGTTTCTTTTTAGGTGGCTGGCCATTTTGGTCGTTGGTAAAAAAATATGTCATAGCTTGGAAAAACTTCGACCGTTTGGACATGTCTGGCGGGCTGTTTATTCGTCTTTTAAAAGTTTACGATTAACAGATCTAACGATTATCCTATGGCTCAAGTTCAAGTTTTTCCAAACCAAAAAAGAATTCGTGATAAGCAAACAAAATAGGTATTGAGAAAAGAGGCATTCATAGATCGCGCCACATCCACTGCGAAATGTGGCTACGGGAAAAACGGCAGTGCAGCCAACTTTCCGCAACTTCACGTACCTACGTTTACAAGCTGAATTTTGCGTAATTTTTGATGAGAACTCCATTTACGTTGTCGGCTGTCACTGTGTAATTAATTATTCAATTAAATTGAAAGAAGAGCGTTTGGCTGAAGCAGAGAGACTTCGACTTATTTCTACGCTATGATCGCATAACATTCTTGAAAATTTTCTATGAATTTTTCCCCGAAGGGTTTCTATTAATGTTATAATTCTCGAAGGTAACAACAAGGAAAGTCAGAAGAAAAAGAAATTAAATTGAGTTACCTTAAAAGTATTTGTTGGTTCATTTCTAGAAGATCCATTTACTGTTTAGTTAAAGTAAAATGCAATAAAATTGGCTTCCTAATGTAATGGTACCAAACACAATCCAGTGAAGAAATTATGACGCACTTAATGAGAATCATTTTTCAAAAAACAACAAACCCAACTAATAACTAATACCCCGAAATCAATGAATGTAGGCTGGTTCGTAAGCGACGACACGACGACATACGTAGGTAGGTAGGTAGGTAGGTGTATAGTACACTACGCATACAAAAAATAGATTTCTAACAACTTAGAACAATTTTATTTTTGAAAAAATAACACCATCTACAAACTTTAAAAAAAAAGAAATCAAACCGCCGTTCTCAAAACCTTTGCTGCTTTAATTTCATCCAGCTGTTTACGCTGCTCCTCATTTATTTTAGCTCTTTCTTTCAGAAACTCTCCATACTCCTCCGCATCCAAATGACGAACAATTTCAATTCCACAAGAACGAGCAATACCAAC
Source organism: Paracoccus marginatus (assembly GCA_900065295.1). Taxonomy (NCBI): domain Eukaryota; kingdom Metazoa; phylum Arthropoda; class Insecta; order Hemiptera; family Pseudococcidae; genus Paracoccus; species Paracoccus marginatus. The sequence continues at coordinate 5,972 of FIZT01011692.1, read as the reverse complement.
AAATCGCTGAACAACCTCTTGTAAAGGCATACAATCAAAGGATTCATCTTGAGATTTAATTTTAGCTATTTCGTATAAATGCCTGAGAGTAATTTTACCAGCAATTTCACGACCTAAAAGAGATCACGGTATATCAATCAACGGCAGATGAAACTCATTACTCTTAGTTTTTTCAAGTTGGTAAGTACCTGGTTGCATTGCTGCTCTATTTATTCCGGCTGCTTGCTTAAGAAAATAAACTGTAGGCGGTCTGTTAATTGTCATATTGAAGGAACGGTCAGCATTTAGGGTAGCCCGAGTTGGAAGAGGTATACCTTCCTTGATATTTTTCGTTTTTTCGTTGAACTCTTTGCAGAATTGAGCTATGTTGATGCCTCTCTGTGGAAAATTTAACATTTAGATGGATGTAAAGGTACACCTCAATCAGATAAATTGATAATGATTCATGAATCATGATTAATTTCTTACCTGCCCGAGCATAGGGCCTAAAGGAGGACTGGCTGAAGCTTGGCCGGCCGGAATATTAGTTTTTAATTTAGAATGATGTAATATTTCTTTCACTATTCTACTTTTGCGATTTTTACTCATCTTGAGTCAATTTATGATTAATAATTTTCGTTGGAATCCCTTCAACAGATTCAAATATTGAACAATTTTCTAAAAATAATAAGCACGTCTTTTGATAAAAATTAAAAGTGATAAGAAAATGTGTTGTCAAAAACAACGTTGCCAAATAAAAAAATTCATAAGTTCCATTTTTGATTTCTTGAGAAAAAAATTGAAAATGAAAAATTGCGCATTTTTTTGAATATTTCGTCATTTCTGATATTGAAAAATGAAAATTTGAAACATGACTCATTTTTCGGAATAAATCATTAAGCATTTTTCGAATCACTTGAATTTTTCGTTTTTTTGCGATAAATAAAATTTGAACTTTGAAGAGAGAATTCTTGTAAAATTTTGTATATTGGCAACATTCCAACTATAAACTTTTTTATCTCTTCAGCTTCAGCAAAAGAGAAGAAAAGAGTGGTGATTTGGTGGTGATGATCGGCAAAACAGTACATTTTTCTCAAGTTTTCCTTATTATTTGTAATTGTATGTGTTTAGTCTTCAAGTAAGTTCAATAAGTACAGATTTACGATCATTCGCGGTATCTTTTTGTCGGTGATATAGATTCCTGTAGCCTGTAGGAACAAGTAATCAAGATTCCAACACACGAACGGTTGATACATTAGAGTAAGTTTAAATAATCAAAAAAACGAGACGACGTCGATGTATGTGTTATTCGTTGGAAAATTATCCCAAAACTGCTATTAAAATCGTATTTTTATAAACTATGCTAGTGTAACTTAGTTCACACTCACAGTACTGTTTGTTCGAACTTGAATTCGGAGGGCTACGAATAAATTTCGACACATTCATTAAAACTATCAATTTTTCCTACTTACGTCATCGTGATCTTTTTCCTCAAATCGAAAATAAGATTAGTAAGATTGGAGAAGAACACAGTCATCTTGTTTACTAACAAAATTCTTTCATCACACATCACACTTTAAATACGTCTACAACACACGTTCTTCAAACGAGTTTGAATTAATTACATTAGAAGTTGAGAGATAAACGAACGAATGCTTCGTTATTATTTGTAAATTACTTCTCGTAATGCAACAAGATTTGTAGTTGGCCTTCATTTATTGTTATACATAAATGGCAAAATATTATTTAAGAAAGTAGACGACGACGGCATAGAAATTGCTAATTACCGAATTACAGAGGTCAGTTTCGATTTCACTATTTTGACATGGTTCTTCTAAATTGCGCTTAGTTATTTGACAATCGGTTTCGCGTTTTGTTCAACATGAAGTTATTGATTTGTGTTCTAATTTGGATTTTTTCCAGTTCTCACGCGATGCCGAGAAACACGACGACGCTATTGAAAAATCTAAGATCACTGTTCAGAAATAACAACTACGTGAGTGAACCTTTACAAGGATACATTGTACTCTCAGATGATGCTCACCAGGTAACAGAAAAAATATTATTTCATTATTGTTGATTTTTTTGCGATTATTTATTGCAACTCAAATTCATAATTTCAGAACGAATACCTCACACCTCGAGATGCCCGCCGAGAGTACATCAGCGGTTTTTCAGGATCAGCCGGCACAGCCGTCATTACAGAAACAAAAGCTGCGCTGTGGACGGACGGAAGGTATTTTCTGCAAGCATCCAACGAGCTCGACGAAAACTGGATTTTAATGAAAGAAGGTAAGTTCAGCGAATGATATTAATTTGTGATTTAAAATTGGAAGTTTCGTTTTCTAATATCTTTACGTTCTGCAGGTGTTCCCGACACACCTACGAAAGAAGAATGGATCGGGAAAACACTGCCAATGGGAGCTAAAATAGGCTTCGATCCGATGACGATGAAATACTCGTTGTGGAAAACGCTGCAAATTGAACTGGACAAACGGAACCAATCTTTGATTCCGGTCAATCCAAATTTTATCGATTTGATTTGGGAGGGTCAGCCGCTTCCCCCGACCGGTCTAGTCGATCCATTACCCATCAAATACACCGGTACGTTAGTTTCTAGGTAGAATAATTCGTAAGATTCTGAAGGAATTTTTGAATCGTTTTGAATGATTTTAGGCGTCAAAAGTCGAGTGAAAGTGGACAACGTTCGGAATAAAATGTTGGAAAAGAATGCGACCATTTTCCTCGTAACTGCCCTCGATGAAATAGCTTGTAAGTTCAGAAACGATTTCGGTTTTCGATTTAGTATTCTGACGATTAACTGGCGATGAATTTCTAGGGTTGTTAAACTTGAGAGGATCAGATATACCGTTTAATCCAGTATTCTTTTCGTACGTCATTATCACACCAAATGATGTACATTTCTTTATCGACGATAAAAAATTCACCTCAGTCGTTCAACAACATTTCATCGAAGAAAACCTCAATGTTACTTTGCATCCGTACGAGAAAGTGCAATCGTTTTTGGCTTCTTTGGTAAATATTTCGTTTATTGGAAACTGCTATGTTTTTTTCTTTGCCTAAAAGTGGCTTTATTTTCATATACTCGTAGGTGGAAAGCTATCTTGGTCAAGAAGGAAAAACGTGGATAACCAGCAGTTCGAGTTACGCTTTCTCGAGCATGGTGCCGGAAAAACAGTTGCTTTCTGATGCTTCGCCAATAGCTGTAATGAAATCTATAAAGAACGAAGTCGAAACTGAAGGTATGAAATTTGAATAAAATCGGGTTTACGTTCGTGAAGATTAAAATTCCAATCCGATACAGGTTTGATAAACGCTCACATCAAAGACGCGGCCGCGCTGTGCTGTTACTTCGCCTGGCTAGAGAAAGAAGCAGCTACTGGAAACGTTACCGAAATATCCGGCGGCGAATATTTAGAAAAATGTCGCCAGTAAGTCGTTGGTCAAATTATAAAAAAATCGTATCGAGCATCTCATTCACACTCGCGTATCTCAACAGGAAGCAAGAAGACTACGTCGGACCCAGTTTCGACGTCATATCATCATCTGGTGCAAACGGAGCCATAATCCATTACAAACCGAAACCAGAAACGGACCGTCTCATTACGACCAACGAATTATACTTATGCGACTCCGGCGGCCAGTACAAAGATGGCACTACTGATGTAACCAGAACGCTACACTTCGGTTCGCCTTCTCAGTACGAAAGAGAATGCTTCACCAGAGTTTTCAAAGGCCAAGCTGCTCTAAAATCTACCATATTTCCGGAAAAAGTCAAAGTAAGCTTCGTAAACGAGAGCTTAATAAACGAATACGACACCATAAAATTGAATCATCCGCGTTTCCATTGCAGGGCAACGTACTGGACACGTTAGCTCGTAAATTTCTGTGGGACGTAGGATTAAATTATATGCACGGTACGGGCCACGGCATAGGAGCTTATTTAAATGTACACGAAGGTCCAATGGGTATCTCATGGCGAGAATACCCCGACGATCCTGGCTTGCAAGTTGGAATGTTCTTATCCAATGGTAATTGTATACCCAGTTTGAAAAATTTCGCGTTTCAAATGACCAAATATTGACAATATTTCTTTCAAATTTGTGTATAGAACCAGGCTACTATGAAGATGGTAAATTTGGAATCAGATTAGAAAATATAATTCGTATAGTGCCAGCGGAGCCGAAATACGCGTCTAAAACGAAATACCTCACGTTCGCCGACGTAACATTGGTGCCAATCCAAACGAAATTGTTACTTCCTAATTTATTAACCAAAGAAGAGGTATATATTTTTATTATTCGTCTTATTCTCGCCAATAATTGATTTGATGCTAATTTTGAAACATTTCATTCCAGATCTCGTACCTAAACGAATACCACGAGTTATGCCGCGAAAAAGTGGGCAGTTTGTTGAAAGAGCAAAAAGAATCTGCTGCTTTGGACTGGCTCATGAGAGAAACAGAACCCATTGGATGAACTCCAACATTGAATTAAGTTTGATGGAAACATTTTTTTATTTTTAGGTATTTTTTGAATCAACTTTTTATATCACCCAGCTCAAAACTTTCTTCGCGTTTGTATAAATGTATATATTCGTCAATGTATTTTATTTCAAATGAATTATCTATGTGTGTGTGCGAGGGAAGGAAGGAAGGAAGGGAGGGAGTCAATTCAGTTTTTCTAAAGTGTTTTATTCGACTTTTAAACTAGTCCGATTGTATTTGTTTTTTTTTTTTGTAATTGAAACAGCGAGAGCAGAAGAGTAGAATGAGGTGGCATTTCTTCCCAGATTGTAGTTCCTTTGATGAAATGAAAGTAATCTTTACAGATATTTTATTGTTACCATGTTAACGTATTTTTATCTGGTCGCGGACTGTTTTGTGAATAAAATTGATTATACCAACGACGATGTTTTACTATTGAACTTTCTTCCTTTGTAAGCAGTGGTTTATCCAGGTACTTTTTATGGTTCCAGATAATAACATCTCGTTCAAACTGAAAGAAAATAATGTAAAGATTTTGACAAATTAAAATCGCGAAATGAACTTTTGAAGTTTTGGTAACTCAGATTTCTATTGAAAAACGTGTCATACATTACGACTGGAAATCCGACGAAATTTCTCCCCCCCCCCCCCCCCCCCCCCCCAATAATAAGTCTATTATACTTGAGATTTTTTACGATTTTCTACGATTCCAAAAAAATGAGTTGATCAGTAGTGAATTTTGACTGATTCGAAGTAGCTATTTTTGCACCAACCAAACTGGCCAACAAACTCAATTTTTAAAATTCTGAAATATTTTTGAAAAACCGAAACTTTTAAAATTTAATATTGATCAGTTCAATTTTATTTGAAAAAAAAATTATTTCTTCGAATTTTTTGCCAAAAAATCGACGAATTGTTGTAGGAATAAAGAGAGAATTTGATTTTAAATTTTTTCAAGGTGAATTTTTAAAACTTCACCTTCAAAATTTTGAAACATTTTTGATAAAACGAGCATTTAAAATTTAATTGATTACTGTGACTTCTTTTTTTTTCAAAAAAGATATTCAAGTTTTTTAGAAAATCAACTTTTGAATTTCTTGCCAAATAATCAATTTTTGAACTTTTTTAGGAATAAAACAAAAACAGTTTTAGTCGGGGAGCCAGCATAGAGGGGAGTTGTACCCCCTGCCGATCCTCGGGGACATTTTCTTTCTTGAAGGGGGCAGCCTACGGAAAATTTCTAGCGGTGGTCCTCAACAAAAAAGTGGCCCTACTTACAAAATGGCGGCCATTTTGAGTGACCCTTAGCCCCAAAATCAACATTTTCCCTTATAACTCCGAAACGGTGCGACCTCCGATAAAATTTATAGTAACAAAAAATGTTCTAGATAAAATTTAGAACATTTTATGTTATTATGTTGAACGCGTGAAATGACCGCGTTCGCGAGATACACGCGCGTGATGTCGCGAGTGGCACCAAAAAACC